>PVJD01005397.1:0-116579 GCA_004026545.1 Mormoops blainvillei
TCCATCTTAGCCCACAAATCCTCCTGGGATTTTCTATGAAGACAATTACATTACCTGCAAATAGGGACAGTTTTGTTTCTTCCTCTCTGATCTGAATGCCTTTTATTCTCTGTTATAACTTCCAGCACTGTTCTTGTTCCCAATCTTAAAGAGAAATCATTGTCTTCCATCATTATGGGCTTAGCTGTAGGTTTTCTGTAGATGCTCTTTACCAAGTTGAGCAAGTGCTCCTCTCTTCTTATTTTTGAGAGTTTTTATTAGGAATGAATGTTAAATTCTGTCAAATGCTTTTTCTACATTAATTAATGTAACCATGTGATTTTTCTTCCTTACCCTGTTAATATGGTGATTATGTTAGTTAATTTTGGGATATTAAAATAGCCTAGTGTGCCCAGAACAAACCCTATGATTATGTGTATAATTCTTTTTATATCTAGCTGAATTCTATTTGCTAATATTTTGTTAAGAATTTTGCATATATATTCATGAGGGTTATCAGTATGTACTTACCTCTTTGGTATTCTTTGTCTAGTTTTGATATCAGGGTAATACTGCTTCATAAAATGAATTAAAAGGGAAAAAACACAGGATCATCTTAATTGACACAGGAAAAGTACTTGACAAAATTCAACATCCTTTCATAATAAAAACACTCATAAAAAAATGGATCGGAAGACTTAAAATTATTAAAATGTCAATAATTCCCAAAGAGATCTGCACAATCAACCCATAGGGAAAAAAGAAAAAATATATAAACTGGACATCATAAAAATTAAAAACTTTTGTGCAACAAGAATAGTATTGTTAACAGGAGAAACCTGGTTCATCTTGCTGATGCAGTAAAGAATTACAGATCAGCAATCCTATTAGCATGCAGGCAAAGTTTATTAGTGCTAAGTTCTAATAGGAGAGCAAAAGCAAGTGTGGCAAGAGAAAGGGTGCAAGAGCAAGGATGGCCTGAGGCCTGGTGGTCAGCACCTGGGGGGCCAGAGAAAGAGAGTGGCCAGAGGCCAGCTGGCCAGGGGCCCATTGCGTGGCAAGATTGCCAAAAGAGTGAATTCTTTGTTCTGAGGACCTATATAGTTGGTGGGATGGGAGTGAAGAAGTTTACATATTGATAGATGGGTAAAGGTAATGCCAGCTTTCCCCTGGGGAGACATGACTGCCCACATGTAGGTATGTGTGGGGGTCTGTTTGCCTGAATCCTTATCTTGTTCCAGGCTCCATTTGTTCATTTTGTATATGTGACAGGAGGCAGACAACTAACCAAAGTTGTTTTATGGGCTTTTTCTTTGAGCACTCTGGACCCACTCCCCTTCCCCCTTCCAGGCCTTGGGATGAACACACAGCCTCAAGGTTTTCCTTTTCCCAGCTAGTGGAGATGATACACACAGACTTTCAAGGGCTCTCCCCTTTTGCACTATCATAGTTTTGCTTGTGTTGTTCGGAATGCCTGGCAATCTTATCAAACTGGACTCAGGACTGCTGAGTCGACAGGTGAGACATGTCTTCCCCCCTCTCCCTGCCTTGGTTTAGCATCTTTTCTACCTAAGTGCTAAAATATGTTGCCTGGCAACCAGGACGCTAGATGCTGGGCAGCAACAGCAGCGCAGTCTCAGAGTTCTTCCTGTGCTATCTCCTGCGTCAGTATCAGCAAAGTAAAACGGTAACCCTCAGAATGGAAAAAAATTCGCAAATTTTATTACTGATAAAACATTAATATCCAGAATATATAAAGAACTACTACAACTCAAAAACAAAAAATACTGTAAGCAATCCAGTTAAAATAATGGGCAAAGGACTTGAATTGACATTTATCCAAAGATGATATACAGAGAACCAAAAAGCAAGCACATGAATAGATGCTCAACATCACTAATCATTAGGAAAATGCAAAACAAAACAATAAGACACCACTTCACACACATTAGGATGGCTATTATAAAAGAAAACAGAAAATAACAAGGGTTGGTGAGGATGAGTAAAAATTGGAATCTTTGTGCAATGCACTGCTGGTTGGAATGTAAAATGATAGTCAGTGTGGAAAACATTATGGCTGTTTCTCAAAAAAAAATTGTAGAATTACTACATGACCTAGCAATTCCACTTCTAGGTTTACACTCAAAAGAACTAGAAGCAGGGACTCGAACAGATATTTGTATACCAATGTTTATAGCAGTATCATTTGCAGCAGCCAGAAAGTGGAAACAACCCAAATATTTACCCACACGCCAACTGAACTTTGGTATATATTCCCTTGACAATTCGGTGCCTACAAATTATTTAAGATTTAGAAAAACAATTGTTTTAGAAAAATGTTTTTCATTGTCCTCTTTTTCCCTGTTTTCCTTGGGCTAGAGTTTGGGAACTTATCAATTGAATTTTATTTAGTCTTTAGAAAGTATGAAATTCTGATACATGCTACAACATTTATGAACCCTAAAGACTCTATGCAAAATGAAAAGCCAGACACAAAAAGACAAGAATTTTATTATTCCCCTTTTATGAGGGATTTAAAATAGTCAAATTGATAGGAAAGTAAGGTAAAATAGTGGTTATGTGGCACTACAAGGAGGCAGGAATGGGTAGGTGTTGCTTAACAGGTGCTGAATTTCAGTTTGGGATAATGGGAAAGTTCTGGAAATTAGTGCTGGTGGTTGCACAACACCATGAATGCTACTATATACTTTAAGATGGTTAAAATAGTAAATTTCATGTTAGGTACATTTCACCACAATAAAAAATATTGAACACTATTTCACATACAAAGTCATATACTCAGACTTCTTATTTTCCTCCAGTGAATTACTTACATTAAGTAACCACGATGAGAATAACTGTTTTTGGCCAAGTCTCGAAACTAGGTTTCCTTATGATCAATTGTCCCTGGGATGCCAGATCTAACTGACTTTTGGGAAATGCCTGTCATCCCTATCTACCCATCACCTCAACAATTACTGGTTGTCATTTAAGGCAGTTAACTGATTGTAGCGGCCACAAGGTTGCAACTAGCTGGGATAAAGGTCCACAGTTCACCACAATATATTCAATATGCTTTATCCCAGACTCCCAAAGCAATGAAAGGCAAGCAGGAAGGCACTAAAGGAGTTTGAAAACTTTTATAGGTTTCTATGTAAAATATAACATTAGGTATAACTCAAGTTTTACAGAGCAGTGGTTCTCAAACTTTACATTCACCAGAATCACCTGAAGGTTTGTTAAAACACAGGTTGCTGCCCATCTTACTCCCCTAGAGTTTCTCATTCTGTAGGCCCCCATTTCCAACAACTTCCCAGGCGATGCTGAGAATTGCTGGCACAGAGACCATTCTTGAAAACCAATGAAAAGCATATTTAGGAACATTACTCCCACCATACCTATCTGACCCCAAAGAAGGATCGAAAGGGAGCAAAGAGAAGTGTGAAGAGCTGCCATTTTACCCCTTGATATTATCGTTTCTTTAAGTGAATACTTCTTTTCCTAAACATTCAGCAAAACTAAAATTTAAGTACCCAAATAGACACTGAAATTTGGTATATATTATCCTTGATAATTCAGTGCCTACAAATTATTTAAGATTTAGAGAAACATTTCTTTTAGAAAGATGTTTTTCATTATCCTCTTTTTCTCTGTTTTCCTTGGGCTAGAGTTTGGGAAATTGAAAAAAATTTTTTTCTTCTTCTAAAGCTTTACTAGAGAGTCTTTAAGGCCTATAATTCTATGAAAATGTAACACACAGCAAGCAATTGAGAAGACAGAGCCATAGCTGCATCCGAGCCAGGGTGAGGATAGCACTGCCAGGGAGACGGGAGTACCAGGCAGCTTCTCACAGATGGCAGGCAGCTGTTCCCAAACCAAAGAATTTCAATGAGGCAACAACAGAAACTCAGGAGTCATTACAGCAAAGCTTCTGATTCTTTACCTGAAAAGAATTACATGCCCAAACAGAGTCTGGGTAGACCCTCTGACCCTATCAAATCTAATGGGTATTATTTTTTAATGGTTGGCCCTGAAGCTTTCACAGGGAATTCTCATTAAAGATTCTACTGAAGGTGACAAAAGGGTGAATGGAAAGATGTCTTATTACATGATATGGACCTGTCTAATAGGTACTCACAATATTGAAATAAATGAGCAAGAATTTTTATTTTTAATTTTCTAAAACTGCCACCATGAAACAAGACAACATGAAAATATGTGCAGTGCCTAAGTTAATGAAAAAATGATAACAACATAAAATTAATTAAAAAGATGTGACCGCAATAGGTTCATAGGCATATTCCCTAAGGGTATAATTAGAACTTTACTTTTCACTTATGACAATATTTACAAACTCAAATACCTATAGGGACAGGCTGGTAACATAAATAATTGACGTGATCAAGAGAAAAGAAAATTAAAATGTGAGAAATAAAATCAAACATTATATTTAACAAACTATGATTTAGACATGTAACAAACAAGCATTTATGATACTGAAGATTATAAATTTGAAACCCAAAAAATACAAATTAAAAAATAGGAATACTTAATTATTAAATATTTCTTGTAGCTCATAACACCTTTGGTCTAAAGCCAAAAACGTGATGCTCTTTCCCTTATACCAAGATGTCAAACAGTTGCATGCAATATGAGATAGAGAATTCAGACCTGAATCCTTCTTCAACTAAGAGCAGTAATTTTTAAAATTGTTTCATAAGCGAAAACAACTCCTCTTAAACACAGCCACTTTCAAATGAAGATGAAAATTTTGCATAAGGAGTTCTAAATTTAGGGCAATTCAAAAGTATTTGCAAAATCCTAGTGCTCCGATGTTACAGTTTTTAATACTTTCACTTGTAGCTATCTATTTCACATTATTGCTATTGAGAATGCTAGTGCATTTTCATAAAGTATAAACTCAAAGAGCATGCCTTGGAATTCAGTCTTAAACTCCATAATTTTGGAATGAAGTTAAAGCTGTAATTTTCTTTTTTTTTTAAAAGATTTTATTTATTTATTTTTAGAGAGAGGGGAAGAGAAGGAGAAAGAGAGGGAAAGAAACATTGATGTGTGATTGCCTCTTGCATGCCCTCAACTGGGAACCCATCCCACAACCCAGGCATGTGCCCTGACTGGTAACTGGCAACCCTCTGGTTCACAGGCCAGCACTCAATCCACTGAGCGACACCAGCCAGGGCTAAGGCCATAATTTTCATTTCTGGAAAACAACTTCAGCATATGAAAGACATCCCGATTATTCCTTATGAAGTGATCCAGATTATTCCTTACAAAAAAAAATGTTTGTCAAAAAACATATATTTATTACAAATGGGAGAAATGAATTATATAAATGTGGCAGTCCTTGTGAATGTCCCTGTAAAGAAACGTTTGCAGTATTTAGATGAGCTATAATGTCATCCAAAAGAGCCAAATCTTTGACATTCATTATTGGTAAACTGGGACAAAGATTTTTCCCTTGAATGATGAATACATCTTGATTTCTTTTAACAGTTGAAAAAGCATTTTCAGCCTAAACTACATATAGAAGGCTAGATTGTATATACCATGATCTTGTAAATCCTTGAGACAGCTGAAGTTCAAGAATCAGTATCCAGTTTATAGTGATAATTAATATTTTAAAGTTTATGGCCTAAAACTATTCTTAGTAAAATCTATAATAAACAAATTATTAAATCCATGTCTTGTCTTTTCAACATGTCATCAATATCCAATGTTAACCTCAACTTTTCACTATTCCAGGAGCACTGTCTATAGTCAAGTTGATATATTTTTACCCATTTTCATTAAATTTTGACAGTTTTTCTTTTTTTAATTATATTTTATTGATTATGCTATTACAGTTGTCCCAATTTTTTCCCCTTTGCCCCCCCTCTACCCAGCACTCCTACTCCCTCAGGCAATCACCACACCATTGTTCATGTCCATGGGTCATAGGTATAAGTTCTTTGGTTACTTCATTTCTTATACTGCACTTTACATCCCCATGGCTATTCTGTAACTACCATTTTGTACTTCTTAATCCCCTTACCTCTTCACCTAGTCCGAAAACCCCTCCCATCTCACAACCATAAAAACACTCTCCATGTCCATGATTCTGTCTCTGTTCTTGTTTGCTTAGTTTGTTTTTTAAATTCAATTGTTGATAGATGTGTATTTTTGCCATTTTATTGTTCATAGTTTTGATCTTCTTCTTTCACTTAAATAAGTCCCTTTAATATTTCATATAATAATGGTTTGGTGATAATGAACTCCTTTAGTTTTTTCTTGTCTGGGAAACTTTTTATCTGCCCTTTGATTCTAAATGATGGCTTTACTGGGTAGAGCAATCTGGGCTGTAGGTCCCTGCTTTTCATCACCTTGAATATTTCTTGCTAATCCCTTTTAGTCTGCAAAGTTTCTTTAGAGAAATCAGCTGACACTCTTATGGGAACTCCCCTGTATGTAACTACCTGCTTTTCTCTTGATGCTTTTAAGATTCTCTCTTTATCTTTAACCATTGCCATTTTAATTATGATGTCTTGGAGTGGGCCTCTTTGCATCCATCATAATTGGGACTCTTTGTGCTTCCTGGACATGCATGTCTATTTCCTTCACCAAATTAAGGAAGTTTTCTTTCATTATTTTTCTCAAATAGATTTCCAATTTCTTGCTCTTTCTCTTCTCCTTCTGGCATTTCCATGATGCAAGTGTTGGTCTATTTGAAGTTGTCCTACAGGCTGCTTACACTGTCCCCATTTTGGGGGGTTCTTTTTTCTTGTTGTGGTTCTGATTGGTTGTTTTTTGCTTCCTTATGTTCCAAATCATTGATTTGATTCTTGACTTAATCCACCCTACAATTGTTTCCCTGTAAATTGTTCTTTATTTAAATTAGTGTATCCTTCATATCTGACTTGATCTTTTTTATGCTGTTGAGGTCCTCTCTAATTGTCTTGAGCATCCTTATAACCAGTGTTTTGAACTCTGCATCTGATAGATTGCTATGTCCATTTTGTTTAGTTCTTTTTCTAGAGTTTTGATTGGTTCTTTCATTTGGGCCATGTTTCTTTGTCTCCTCATTTTGGCAGCCTTCCTGTGTTTGTTTCTATGTATTATGTAGAACTTTATGACTCCTTGTCTTGGTAGCATGGCCTAATGTAGTAGGTATCCTGTATGGTCCAGTGACACAGCCTCCCTTATCACCCAAGCTGGGTACTTGAGGTGCACCCTTTGTGTGGGCTGAGTACACCTTCCTCTTGTAGTTGAGCCTTGATTGCTGTTGGCAGGTCAATGGGAGGGATTTACACAGGACAGTCACCTGCAAGGACGGGCTCTGACCCCTCACCACCAGCCTTCACCCTCCATGGAGGATCAGCTGTGCACTGGCAGGGTAGTGGTGTTCTGGTGTGGTCTATAGCTGTTCACTGGATGTGCAGGCTCTGGGGTTTTCTGGGTGGTGCAAGCCAAGGTCAGTACCCACCTGTGTTCTACCTAGGGCCAATCTGCATGAGCTATGAAGCAATCTGCAGATAGCTGCTACTTGTGTTGGGCTTGGAGTTTCCTTGGTGAAGTCAAGCTGTGAACCTAGGCTGGCTGCTGCTCTTGTCTGGTCTAGGGCCACTCAGCAAGAGATATGGGGGCTAGTGGCTCACTGTTGCTTGTCTGAAAGGATTTAGGAAGTTGTGAAGTATGAGCCAAGGCCAGCTTTCTATAGGGAAAAGTCACTATTAACAGCTTGGGTGGGCCCATAAGTTGGGTTTGGTGGAGCCTCAGGGAATCACCAGGGAGGGGCAAACAGTTTTAGCCAGTTTGATGGGGTCTCAGATATAGCACCTGTCCACTGGCTCTGTGACTCTGTGGTGGGAGGGCTCAGAAAAGAAACAATGGCCTCTGGTCGCCTTCCTCTCTTGCAGAAAGCTGTCCCCCAGCTCTCGCCTCGATGCCAGACAATTCACTTCCTCCCTCTATGCCATTGGTGCCCTTCAAGCTGCTACCCTGATGCTGGAGCTCAGAGGGAATGAACCTGAATAAGTCCATGTGTGGGTTCTTTAACAGGAACTATTTGGGAATCCAGAAGTTTCTTCCATCAACTCAATCCCCACTGGTTTTTGCAGCCAAAAATTATGGGGATTTATCTTCCTGGCACTGGAACTCTGGGCTGGGGGTGGGATCCCTCGCTCTGGAGATATGCTTCCTGAATTTTTATCCACCACACGTGGGTGTAGGATCAACCTGTTCTGCATCTCTGCATCTCCTCCTCGCCTACCAGTCTGGATGGATGTGGTTTCTTTCATTCCACAATGGTTGGACTTCCATTCAAGTCAATTTCTGACAGCTCTGAGTGATGGTTGTTCTATAGTTTAGTTGTAATTTTGATGTGGTTGTGCGAGGAGGCAAGCCAGGTTTACCTACACCTCCACCTTCACCGGAAGTTCTTGACAGGTTTTTCTAACACACATAAGTCAGTTGTTTGATACTGGTTCTTTCATTGGCAATAAATCCAAAAGTTTTTCAACTCACTAAAATTTTCAGATACCACAACTATTGCTGACTGGGTGATATTCTATATGTGTGTGTTCACAAGCTAAAATTGAAAATGCCATAAATAATTTAAATTTGTAACGTGACCCACCTTTTAAGTTCTTGCGCATATCTTCAATATGCAATGAACTAGTGACTTCCAATTATATTAACATTCATTTACATATTTTTTATGTTTGAGGTACTTAATTTCTGCTTTAATCAAAAGGCATTGTTTAGAAATTACCAACTATATAAGGTATTGATGTCCTGGAATTTTTTTAACCAAATAAATAACTACATATCATAGAAGCATCCCTTATTTAATTCCCATTCAAAAACAAACTCTATTGTATCTTTTCTGTATACTAGTTAATGATGCTTACTATGAATGCCTTTAAGAAGGCATCTTAATTTGCCTTCTTTAGACACAGATACACTTTGCATTAAAACACAGAAATATTCTTTACTTCTACACATACACAAAATACTTCCACACACAAAAATATCTTTTTTCTTTAAAAAAACATGAGCCTGACTGGTGTGGCTCAGTTGGCTGGGCATCATCTTGCAAAGCGAAAGGTTGCTGGTTTGATTCCCAGTCAGGACACACGCCTGGGTTGTGGGTTAGGTTCTGAGTCTCAGTACCTATGAGAGGCAACAGAGCGATGTTTCTCTCTCACATCGATGTTTCTCTCCCTCCCTCCCAGCCATTTTTTTCGGTCTGTTGGGATCTGGCCTCCAGGAATATCCTCTGTTTGGTTCAAATAAATTTTTGTCAAAATTTCCTACACATTTGGACATTCTTACATCAACAGGCCTGATGAAATGTTAACTTCCTGGACAGAATCTATTGCTTCTCCTCTGTGATTCTACATCACACTATTCCCACCACACTGTACATTGTGGTTCTCTATGTACAAAGCTGTATCCCCAAAGAGAATACAGGACTGAAGCCTACTTACTTTGGTGCTCTTCAAGTGCAAGACAGTGTTTTTTAAGCAAATATCATATCAGTATATTAAGAAAAGGGTCTCAGGAAGCCCCTGAGACCACACTTTGTGAACCACTCATCTAGTTATGGGATAAGTAATCAGCAATGGTTTACTGACACAAAATGTTTGGATACCACCTTCCTCAGGTCAGTATCCCACCCTGTTGCAGGCAGGTGACTTTGTCATCTCCACGGCAAGTTCAGAGTCTCTGGCCTCCAGGTTACCAGTAGAAGGCAAGAATAAGGCACTGACAGAAGCTAAGGGCGTTAAGTGAAAGCTTATATATTAAGTGGTGAGACCCTCAGTCCCTGTGCAGAAAAAAGTGAACATAGCAGGCCTGATACTCCTATTTTTTGAAAGGTCCATTTGCAAGGTTAGCTCTTGGCTGTTGCCTGTTAACTTTGATTTCAGGATGATTCCCACCATTCCAACTCACAAGAGTGGTTTAACGTAGTTTACATGAACAATGTGGACTGTGCCAAACACTTGCTTTCCTTGTGGGAGTCTGATACGTGGTAAGCAGAGGATGCCTATGCGAGCAGTTTCCAATAAAAACCTTGGGCACTGAATCTCTAACAACCTGCCTTGGCAGACATTTCACACACGTCATCACAATTCAAAGCTGGAGGAATTCAGCACATCCCGTGTGACTCCACAGAGGACACTTGGAAACTTGTATCTGGTTTTCTTTGGACTTTGCCCCATGTACATTTTCCTTCTGCTGATTTTGCTTTGTAGCATTTCACTGTAATAACTCATAGGTGTAAGCATGACTATATGCTGAGTCCTAGTAAATCACTCAACCTGGGGGTGGTCTTGGGGACTCTCAACATATTCAACTTCATTCGCTCAGCTCCCAGAATGTTGATACCCAGAACTACACATCCCACACTGCAAAGGACTGGAGGCTTCTCCCTGAAGAAACTGAAAAGCAAAAGAGAAAAGAGGACTGCAAAAGACAGAAACAATGAAAAAAGCAAAAGGAAAGTCAAAAAATAAAACTACAATTAGTATCTTTAAAAATATAAGAACTTACATTGCATCTATAAAATAAGAGGATGCTATGAAAAGAAGCAATAAGAGAACAAGAAAGAGATCTATAAAATTTAAAATATGATAACCAAAATAAGTGCAGAATACAAGGGCTAGAAATTAGAGTTGAAAAACTCAGAGAAGTTGGGGAAAAAAGAGATAAAGAGGTAAAAAAACAGAAGAGAGAAGACAAGAAAATTAACGGATCAATCCAGGAGATCCAAAATCCAACTGAAGAAAAAGAGAGAACAGAATAAATTGAAAGGAAGAAAATGTTAAAAGTAAATTTCACCAAACTAGGAAAAAAAGAGGCCTCAGTTTGAAAGGGCTCACCAAGTGCAGACAGAGCACAATGAATTAAAAAAGGAACCACACCAAGTTTATACAATCATAAAATTTCAGAATACCATTAAGAAGATTCTAAATGCTTTCAGAAAGGAAAAAGAACCTCATAGGTAAAGACATTATGAAACTTAATAATATCACTTTTTAGGAGCAATACTGACACGGACACACTAAAATTACATCTTAAAAATTCTGAGGAAACCCCTGAACTTCTATTTTCAGGCAAACTACAATTCACAAATAAGGGTAGAATGGAGATATTTCTGAGACATGCAAGAACTTAGAAATTTTATCTTTCCTTAAAAATTAATTGGACTAAGTGCTTCACCAAAGTGACTGAGTAAACTGTCAAGCAATGGTCCATGCCAATTTAACACCAACCGGGACCCCCAATTTGGAGTGTGGTGAAGGAGAACACTTTATTCCACACAAAGAGCTCAACTGTGATACAGCACAGCTGTGCAAGCAGCACCGCTATTAGAAGGCCCTGATTGGTCTGTCCTCATGCAAATGAGAACCCCTAATCCTTGAAGACTGATTGGTCCAAAAAGCACTGTTCTGATTGGTCATAATGGAGCCATTATGATCGATTGGTGAAGATACTGATTGGGATATAGCTGCATAGCTACAATTGAATGGGGAAAGCTTCAGTCCTATCCGTTTAAATACAATTCCAGGAACTGCTTTACAAGGGCTGGCTTACATGACAGGAACAGTGCAGAGAAGCAGTTCAGTGTGGGAGGGAGGCTTCTCCTTGAAGTGCAGTTAGCATGAGAGGCCCCTCTTTAAAACTGGCTCCTCAGCTCCGCTTTCAAATTTGAGTTCAGTTAGGGCCAAGAACCCTTTTTGACAGGTATCTTCTTTCTCAAGGTCCACAAAACTAAACCAGAATCTAGCTTACAGGATCCAAACCAAGAGTGAGTTGAGAGGGAATCCTAGGAAAATAGCAATTCACAAAATTACAGAACTTTAATTTCACAGAGTACTTTCTTCTTCTGATTGTTTCTTTCCATAGCATCCAATTCTTATTTTATGAGTTTAATCTCTTTTTATCTCATTAGTGATATTAATCTTTGGATCAGTGAAAATCAAGAACCAGAACAGATTACAGTATGAAGAATGAGATCTCCAGGAACAAAGTCTTAACGAAAAAAAAAAAGGAACTTGATAGATTCATGCATTTGTTTGAGCATTTACCAGCATTTGAACTTTGGAAAAAATTAACCATATGCTGATAGAAAATTAGGTAAATAAAAGGAGCAATCTTAGTTTATCACTTAGCTCAAAAAGTAATATTTACCTAGTTATAATGATATAAAGCCTAACTATTGATTTAACTAAATATTGAGACAAAATCTCAATTGAAAATATGGAAGAAATAGAAGTAGAAGAGAGAGAGTAGGAGTTCAATCTTGAGCTTAATTTATCAATCCTCAATTTGTAAAAATAGGTCAATAAATAATATCTAAAGCACTAAAGTCAAGAAGTAATTGTAAAGTTTACTTTTTAGAAAGGCAGAAGTAAATATTAGAAGAAAATGTTAAAAGAGTTGAAAGTAGTTGCTTCCAAAGAGAGAAACAAGGATTAAAGAAGAATAAACACGTCTCACATTTTTGGTAAATTTTTAAGAACTGCTTTATTTTTTTCAATGATGTATATTACTATTTAGATTTTAAAGTAAAATTTTAAGAAGATAATTTAATGACTAATTAAACTGGAAGGTTTTACAACTCCTTACATCCTGTTGAAGTACTCCAAGTCACTTCCTCTTCACTCAGCCAAGAGCCTTGTACTCAACACCGCAACCACAAAGAAAACTCTTCTTTTAATTGTCTCTTCAGTGTTTTGATCAAGGTCTATATTCTGTTTATATTCTTTCTGTTCTAATCACTTTTTAGGAAAAAACTTTCTTTTGAGGATGCTCTCCATATACTGAAATGAAAAAATCTCTACAATACACTCATGTGGAAAAAGTAATGGAAGAAAACTGCAAATACAGCAAAGGAAGGAAAAATGTAAATCTGTTTTGGCTCAGATATGCATAAAATATCTCTAGAAGGATAAGCAATAAACCAGTAATAATGATTACCCAGAGCTGGTAAATTATACCAATTAGAGATGAGGAACAAGGGGAAAGAGGAAGATTTTCCATTGTATACTTTTTTCCTTCTTGATCTTTAACACTGTAAAATTATTGCTTACTCAAAAAAGTATTTTTAAGTCATACTTCATCTTAGTACAAAATTAAAATATTATTTTTAAAACTTTGAGAAATAATGAAAATAATAACCCCAAATCTCATCTCTGCAGAGATAACTACTATATTTATTTTTACTTTTATTTTAATTTTTTTATCCTCACCCAAGGACATTTTTTTTGTTGCTTTCAGAAAGAAAGGAAGGGGGAGAGAGATAAACAATGATGTGAGAGAGAAACATCAATTGGTTGCCCTCTCATATGGGCCTTCACTGGGGATCGAACCTACAACCTGAGTATGTGCCCTGACAGGGAATTGAACCCGCAACCCTTCCGTCTATGGGCCAATGCTTCAACCAACCAAGCCACACTGGCCAGGGCAAGATAACTACTTTTAACATTTGATGTACCTACAGTGCAATCATGATGCATATAGAACTTGCACTCTTACATGTCAACTTTAGAACCTAGCTGCCAGTCTTTTAATCCTCACAACAATAAATCTATTAACCTATATTAAGATTATAAAAGCTCAAATAAAATAGAAAGGAGTATGCCTTGTGGATAAGCAGGAACATTTGAAAACCCTCCATTCATCTGTAGGAATTTGACGGTTTTTTCAAAAGCAGAATGGTTTCAATGTCCAGATATGTAATATAACCTTTCTTTTTTTTGTTCTTTCAGTGTAGCTCAAGGGTTTTTAAACTCTACTATGCAGAAGGATTTCCCTCAAAGTGCCAAGGCTGAATATTAGATTAAGTATAATCTTTACTTCAGAATCTTTTTATACTTCTTTTAACCAAAATGGAAAAATATTCATACTTATAAAGAATCTATTCTTTTTACCCTAATATTGTATTATGCTACCTTTCAATTTTTGTCAACTTTTTTCTACAACATGATTTGTAAAGGTTGCATAAGTTTACATTATATTACTATATGGATTAATATGTAAATATGGGATAAAATGAATTATTATAGTATATATTCTAGGATTTAATTTATTTTATTAATTTCACCATTTTCCTATTTAGGGACACTGTTTTCAAAGTTTCATCATCATAAATAACATTAAAACAAACATCCCAATAACTAACCCTGTATACATATCAATTATTATTTCCTTAGAATAAATTCCTAGAAGTGGAATTGCTGGGTAAAAATGTATGTAACCATTCAAGAATTTTAATAAGTATGGGCAAAATGCTCTCCAAATACTTAACTGTTAATGGGGAAGTAAATACAAAGAGAAAGTACTTAGAGGATGCTTTACTGATTCAATGTGAGTCTTCAGATACCCGAGTGAATCCCCAATTTTCAAATTGCAAAATTTTGCACATGTAAAATGTCAAAAAGTCAAAAAGAGGGTAATAAACTCTAATATCAAAATGACAACTGCAAGAAAAACATAGCAGTTTCAGAAAAAGAAGAAAAAGAACTCTTTTGCAACGACATGTCACTGAGAGATGACAGACCCAAGTTCTCAAAGCCTTCCAACTTAATGTCATTAAAAAGTCAAAGTATTTAATGTTACCACTTATAATAGTCAAAATTATTAAAGCGTTTTATCATCACATCCCTTTCTTGGAGGAGAAAATACCATAATAGTTTCTGCTGATGCTGACATTTCAATGGTGAAAACTACAAATTTTAATAAAACCTATAAGCACCCTCCCTCCTTGAAACTGTACATTCAACACTACTAATGCCAGTCCAAATTTAGAATCCAAATATGTAGTTGTGGGTAAAAGCACACCTAAGTATACTGGGGGAAAAACAATCTTTTAAAACTGATGATTCAAACAATATACTTATTTTTTACTTTTCTGTACTTTTCAAAATTTCTTTAATAAAAGATAGTTATTACCATAAAATAAGAAAGCTCAAAACTTATTATTTAAGAAACAGAAGTTTCCATATTGCATTCAAAAACTATTTTTGGATCAAATACAGCACCATATACAATTCTAGAAATCATAATGAACAAAATGGAACATTTTACAGAAAAAGAGCAATCACCCACAAATTCTTTAACTATTCCATTCTCATAGATAAGTACTAAATAAGTTTTCTTGGTCACCACAAAATGTCCCCAGAGGTAAAAGGAAAGGAATTACTACATTTTATAGCTTCTTCCCTTACCCTCCTCCATAAAATACCCTTGAAGTTCAAATAAGAAGTCGCTAAGAATCCTGACAACCAAGGACAGCAAAACACAACCAAAGTCCTGTAAACTTATGCAAAAATATATTTATGGAAAAGATAAATTAAGGGTGTTTTTTGGCTTTACAAGAGAATTCACAGCAGCATTTGCAGTTTTAAAGGGTACATTTAAGGTACTTACACTTTTCCTAATTACTGAATTATAGAGTGGCATTTCTATTTTCCAATTCCTTAATAAGAACAATAATTACAGTATTTTACAGTCTCTAAAATGCCCTCATTAAAAAAAATATCCATAATCTTCTGATCCTCAGAAGGGGATGCACTAAATTCCAGCACCTTTTTCTCAGGCGATTGGCAATCCCCTTTACTAATCCTTAGTGGGATAAGAAATAGGGACTCTTTTGAGAGAGGAAAGGAGAGAGAGATAAATATCTGATTTGTTGTTCCACTTATTTACGCATTCATTGGTTCCTTCTTGTTTGTGCCCTAGACTGGGAATAGAACTCTCAACCTTGGATATCAGGACATCGCTCTAACCAACTGAGCTACAGGGCCAGGGCCAAAGGCACTGCTTTTTTGAATCAAACTAACCCACGGGAACTTGGGAAAGCGCAAAGTTGGCTGAAATCAACGTCATCATAGCTTGGGCCTACAAACCAACTCCAAGAAGCATAACAACACGAGAGCGTTTCGTTCTGCGAAATATCTATCATTTTCTCCACTCCCATCGAGTCGCCAAAAACAAAACCAAAAAAAACTGGGAGAAGACAGTGCTGGTACTGGGTTGTCAGAGCAATTCACTTCAACTCGAAGCGCCTGTTCAGCCTGCTCCAGTGAAAGGACTCAGGCCACAGGGGTGAAAAAAAAGAGTTATTGCTACCACAAAGGGCCCGCCAGACTGAAACGTGAGCAGTGTCTTAAGTATGCAGCTCGGTTTCCTGGTGACTCTTGGAACACGCAAATCTCTGCAATGAACTTCGGACAGTCCTGAGACTGCAGGCCCAGCGGGGCTCCGTGGCATGGCCAATTTTCCCTCCGCAGTCCAGCCGGATGGGGGCGGGGGCTGGGGCTCACTCGCTATTTACACTATTCCAAAATCTGGAACCTGGGTATGCAGTTGTGAAAACAAGACTAAACAAAAGGGGTGTGTGTGTGGGGGGGGAACTAGGGGAATCCCTAAAAACGTTTGACTCAAGACACTAAGCATGGCTTCTTTCTCTTATTTTTCTGTACTTCGAGAAACTCCTTTAATGAAAAATCTATTACTCCTAAAATTAAAAAGCTCAAAACGTGTTTAGGAAGCAAAAGTGTCAATGTTGCCGTCAAAAACGACTAGCTTGACATCAAAAATTATTTTTGGATACGATACAGCATATTATGCAGTTCTACAATGTCATTTTTTTTAAAGAGCAGTCTTTAAAAAGAGCTAGTGTTCGTCGGAGCTATTTCACTGACTTAGAAGAGAACACGAGGCCATTTGACGACCCTTTATCACCCCCACGCCCCCGCAGTATAACCGTGCAATACCCCTGCAGTATAAATGATCGTTTACTTAATCGTGATTTCCCAAGATCCGCCCGCACCGCGCCGCGTCCACTAAGCCTGTCCAGACCCGGGGAAGTGTTGCTAGCGCTGTGAAGCCAAGCAACAAGTGCCCGTGAGGTGCTAAACTGCTATTCGCTGACCAGCTGGTGCTTCAGCACACACAACTTGCTTAGCGTTAAAAACTGGGGAGGGAAAATCACAAGGAGGGGGCGGGGGTGTTGCGGAGCGATTTGGACCTGACCCCAAGACGCGACGATGCGGGGCCGCCGACCTTGTGGACCCTCCCACCCCGCCTGCCGACCCACTGACCACTGTTCCTAAGCACCGGCGGGGGCAGGAAGACCAGGAGGCAAAGGAAGCGCTCACCGTTTCAGCAGGTCAGTAGCCGGCGCGACCGCGGGCGTCCCGGGGACGGAGCTCGGCGCCGCTGCCGCGTCTGCCGTCCGGGTTGTGGCCCCGGCAGGAACGCGGTCCCCGGGCGGAACGCGGTCCCCGGGCATCGCCGGCGGCGCGCGCACACCACCAGCGCAACTCCTTGCGCTCCGCGCACGTCTCCTCTTAGGCCCCAAGGCGCCAGGCTTCGCTCGTCGGGCCCTGCCCACTCTTGCGGGCAGTCAATGGGCGCAGAGCGCGGGAAACCGGAGGCGGGGCAGGAGCCGTTCCGGCGGCGGAGCGACGCTGCTGGCTCCACGGTCCTCGCCCGCCCTCGTGAGCAGCCCTGGGCGCCCTGTCGCCAGGCTTGAAAACCTGTTTAAGGTGGGCGAGGAGAGGGGAGGGGAAGCACATTTTGCAAATAAAAGATCTGGGAGAGTCTAAGACATTAGGGACATTTCTGATTTTTCGGGACCTCTCTCTTTTTTCTTTTTAATAAGAATATTTCTCCGTGACTGATGAAAAACAAGAAACTAAGGGAGCCCGCATAAGGCACATATCAAAAGTTCTAAGTTTTGCAGTGAGGGTGGGGAATGGAATGTCGAGGGAGATTTCAGCCAGGGGAGAACTAAAAGGCTTTTTACCCTGGAATTCTGGTTACCATGATTCACAGTGGAGAACAGTACAGACGTCATTTTAAAATATATATATATATAATTGATTATGCTATTATAGTTGATCCAGTTTTCCCCCTTTGCCCCCCTCTACCCCGTACGCCCATTTCCTCCAGTAATTCTGCCCCCTACTTTAGTTCATGTCCATGAGTCATGCTTGTAAGTTCTTTGGCTTCTCCATTTCCTGCACTATTCTTAACACCCCCCTGTCTATTTTGTACATACCAATTATGCTTCTTAATCCCTGCATCTTTTCCCCCATTCTGCGCCTTTCCCCTCACAGCTGATAACCCTCCAAATGATCTCCATATTTATGATTCTGTTCTTGTTCTGCTTGTTCGCTTAGTTTGTTTTTTTAGATTCAGTTGTTGATAGTTGTGAGTTTGTTGCCATTTTAGTATTCATAATTTTGATCTTCTTTTTCTTAAATAAGTCCCGTTAACATTTCATGTCATAATGGCTTGGTGATAATGAACTCCTTTAGCTTTACCTTGTTTGGGAAACACTTTATCTGTCCTTCTCTTCTAAATGATAGCTTTGTGAATAGAGTAATATAGGTTGTAGGTCCTTGCTTTTCATCACTTTGAATACTTCTTGCCAGTCCCTTCTTGCCTGCAAAGTTTCTTTTGAGAAATCAGCTGACGCTCTTTATGGGAACTCCTTTGTAGGTAACTATCTGCTTTTCTCTTGATGCTTTTAAGATTGTCTCTTTATCTTTAAACTTTGGCATTTTAATTATGATGTGTCTTGGTGTGGCCCTCTTTGGGTCCAACTTGTTTGGGACTGCCTGTGCTTCCTGAACTTGTATGTCTATTTCCTTCACCAGATTGAGGAAGTTTTCTTTCATTATTTTTTCAAATAAGTTTTTAATTTCTTGATCTTCCCCTTTTCCTGGCATCCCTATGATTTGGATGTTGGTACATTTGGAGATGTCCCAGAGGCACTTTATAGTATCCCTGTTTTTTTTTAATTCCTTTTTTCTTGCTGTTCTGATTGAATGCTTATTTCTTCCTTATGTCCCAAACTGTTTATTTGAATCCCAGCTTCATTCCCTCCACTGTTGGTTCCCTGTAGATTTTTCTTTATTTCGCTTAGTATAACCTTCATTTCGTTCTGGATCTTTTTTATTATGTAGTTGTACTGAATGAGTTCTTTGAACATCCTCATCACCAGTGTTTTGAACTCTGCATCTCATAGGTTGGTTATCTCCATTTCATTTAGTTCTATTTTCTGGAGCTTTGTTCTGTTCTATCATTTGGGCCCTATTCCTTTGTCTCCTCTATTTGGCATCCTCCCTGTGTTTGTTTCTGTGTATTAGGTAGAGGTGCTTTATGTTAGTAATATGGCCTATTGTAGAAAAGGCACCTGTAAATTGTGTGGGGCAGAACGTTAGGTAATCACCTAGTGGAGCAACCAACTTCACCACTTTGTGGCTCCGTGTTGGGGGAGGGCTTGGAGAGGGGACAGTGCCACTGCCTGGCTTCTGGAGGTGTTTGCCAGGCACTCACCCTGTGGGCACCCTTCCAGCTGTTGCCCTGGTGCTGAATCCCAGAGTGGGTGGGTCTGCATATGTTTTCCTGAAAATTCAGCCGTTTCTTCCACACCCTAAACCCTACTGTTTTCTACATCCAGAAGTTATGGTGATTTATCTTCCTGGCTCTGGAACCCTGGGCTGTGTGGTCTGGCTTAGGGCTGGGATCACTCACTCCCAAGGTATTTCTCCTGATTTTTATCCAGCACATGTGAATGTGGGACCACCCCTTTCACTACTGCTGCCTCTCTACGCCACGCCACATGCCTCTGTCTGTCCTATCCATCTGGATGAATGTGGCTTCTTTAAATCCTTGGTTGTCAGATTTCCATAGAGCTCCATTTTCTGACGGGACTCCGGGTGTTACTTGTTTTGAGGTCTAGCTGTAATTCTTTCTGTGGTTGCTTGAGGAGGCCAAGCGTATTTACCTATGCCTCCATCTTGACCAGAAGTCTCATTTTTTATTTTTTGCTTAAAGATTAGGTAATACATCTGACTTAGCTACAATTTTCAGTAGCATCAATGTATGCAATGAAAATAAAGTCTCCATCATCTACTGCCCCAGTGTTCTTTTCTTTTAGGCTACCACTGTTAGCTAATTTCTTGCATATCCTTTCTGAAAATATATACACACACACACGCAAAAAAAAATTAGTCCACTGTGAATAAATTACGTATCTTTTACCCACATTGTCTTTTGGCTTTGTTAATTATATTTTTTACAATGAATTATTTTTTTATTTTGATATAGTCACATTAATTGATTTTTATTTGTTTCTAGATCTCTCTTTTTTAAATCTTAGAAAGGCTGTTACTACTCCCAACTTTTTCCCATGTTTGCTGCTACTATGCTTAATACTATCTACATGATTAATCTATATGCAGATAGTCTACAATAAAAATAATATATGTTATAATAAAGAAATAAATTAGGGCAAAGTATATGCATAGACAGGTCTCCAAAAAAGGTATACAAATGACCAATAAGCACATGAAAAGATGCCCAATGTCAGTAGCCATCAAGGGAATGAAAATCAAGACCACACTAGATATTGTGATATACCCACTAGAGTGGCTATAGTCAAAAAGAGAGATAATAACAAGTATTGGTGTCTTAATCCCTTCAGGTTGCTATAGCAAAAATACCATAATCTGGGTGGCTTAAACTATAAACATTTATTTCTTACAGTTGTGGAGGCTGGGAAGTTCAAGATCATAGCACTGAGCAGATTCAATGCCTTATGAGGATCTACTTCCTGGTTCAAAAATAGTGGAAGGGTTGAGGGAGTTCTCTGGGGTCTGCTTTGTTAATTTTAATTTTAATCTTTATTATATTTTATTGATTGTGCTATTACAGTTGGCCTGATTTTTATACCTCTGCCCCCCTCCACCTAGCACCCCCACTCCCTCAGGCTTTCCCCTGACCAATGTTAATGCCCATGGGTCATATGTATAAGTTCTTTGGCTACTCCATTTCCTACACTGTACTTTACATCCCTATGGCTATTCTGTAATTACCTATTTGTACTTCTTAAACCCCTCACTTCTTCACCCATTCCCCACATCACACCCTCCCCATCTGGCAACCATCAAAACGCTCTTGGTGTCCATGATTCTGTCTCTGTTCTTCGGGTTTGCTTAGTTTGTTTTTTTAGATTCAGTTGTTGCTTAATACATATTTATTGCCATTTTATTGTTCATAGTTTTGATCTTCTTCTTTTTCTTAAATAAGTCCCTTTAATATTTTACATAATAATGGTTTGGTGATGATGAACTCCCTTAGTTTTTTCTTCTCTGGGAAGCTCTTTATCTGCCCTTTGATTCTAAATGATGGCTTTGCCGGGTAGAGCAATCTGGGCTGTAGGTCCCTGCTTTTCATCACTTTGAATATTTCTCACCAATCCCTTCTTGCCTGCAAAGTTTCTTTAGAGAAATCAGCTGACAGTCTTATGGGAACTCCCTGCAGGTAATTAACTTCTTTTCTCTTGCTGCTTTTAAGATCATCTCTTTATCTTTAACCTTTGGCATTTTAATTACAGTGTGTCTTAGAGTGGGCCTCTTTGCATCCATCATAATTAGGATCCTCTGTGCTTCCTGGACTTGTATGTTTATTTCCTTCACCAAATTAGGGAGTTTCTCTTTCATTGTTTCTTCGGATACATTTCCGATTTCCTGTTCTTTCTCTTCTCCTTCTGGCACCTATGATACAAATGTTGGACCTGTTGAAGTTGTCCCAGAGGCTGCTTATACTGTCCTCATTTTGGGGGGTTCTCTTTTCTTCTTCTTGTTCTGATTGGTTATTTGTTGCTTCCTTATGTTACAAATCATTGACCTGATTCTCAGCTTCATCCACTCTACTGTTGTTTCCCTGTAAATTGTTCTTTATTTCAATTACTGTATCCTTCATTTCTGACTAGATCTTTTTTATGCTTTTGAGGTCCCCACTAAGTTCCTTGAGCATCCTTATAACCAGTGTTTTAAACTCTGCATCTGATAGATTGCTTATCTACATTTTGTTTAGTTCTTTATCTGGAGTTTTGATCTGTCCTTTTATTTGGACCATGTTTCTTTGTCTCCTCATTTTGGCAGCCCCCCTCTATTTGTTCTATGTATTAGGTAGCGCTGCTTTGACTGTGTCTAATGTCATGGTATCCCGTAGGGTCCAGTGGCACAGCCTTCTCTATCACCCAGGCTGGGTACTTGAGGTGCGCCCTTTGTATGGGCTGAGTACACCCTCCTCTTGTATTTGAAACTTGATTGCTATTGGCAGGTCAATGGGAGGGATTGATCCAGGACAGTCAGCTGCAAGTACTGGCTCTGACCACTGACCACCAACCTCTAACCTCTACCCTCTAACAGGATCAGCTATGCAGTGGCATGGTGGTGGTGCTCTAGTGTGGTCTATAGCTGTCCACTGGTTGCGCAGTCTCTGGAGTTTCTCAGGTGTTACAGGCCAAGGTCAGCCCCAACCTGTGTTTTCTGGTGGCCACCCTGCCTGAGCTATAAAGCAATCCGAGATGGCTGCCACTTGTGCTGAGCTTGGAAATTCCCAGGTGAAGCCAAGCTGTGAATCTAGGCTGGTCGCTGCTAGTGCAGGGCCTGGAGCTCACTGAGGCCAGCTGTTGCTTGTGTGAGAGGGTTTAGGAAGTTGTGAAGCAGAGTCAAGACCAGCCAGCCATTCATATGGAAAAGTAGCTTGTGTGGGCCTGTAATTTGGGTGTGGTGGAGTCTCTGGGGATCTCCAAGGCAGGTCAAACAGTGTTAGCCAGGCTGATGGAGTCTCAGATACGGCACCAGCTTGCTGTCTCTGCGGTTGTCGTGTTTAGAAAAAGACAATTGGCCTTTGCTCGCCTTGATGCCAGACACTTCAGTCCCTCCCTGTATACCACTGGTGCCTTTCAAGCTGCTACCCTTATGCTGCAGCTCAGAGGGAGTGAGTTTGAGTAGGTGAGTCCATGTGTGGGCTCTTTAAGAGTAACTGCTTGGGGCTCCAGAAATTTTTTCCACCAGCTCAATCCCCACTGGTTTTTGTGGGGACTTATCTTCCTGACACTGGAACCCCTGGCTAGGAGGGCATGGTGTGGGGTCAGGACTCCTTGGTCCCAAGATATCCCTCCTGAATTTTTATCCACCATATTGGGTGAGGGACCAGCCCATTCTGCATTTGTGCCTCTCCTACCTGTCTGGATGGATGTAGTTTCTTTAATTCTGTGGTTGTCAGACTTCCATTCAGCTTGATTTCTGCCAGTTCTGAGTGATGGTTGTTCTATATATTTCAGTTGTAATTTTAATGTGGTTGTTCGAAGAGGCAAGCCATGTCTGCCCGTGCCGCCATCTTGACCAGAAGTCCGGGGCCTCTTGTAAACAGCACTAATCCCATTCATGAGGGCTCTGTCTTTATGACCCAATCAGCTTCTAAGGGTCCCACTTCCAAATATGAGTACATTATGAATTAGGTTTCAATATATGAATTTTAGTCTGTAGCAGTTGGCAAGTGTTATGAACTAAATTGTGTCTCCCCAAATTCATATACTGAAGCCCTACCCCCAGTGTGACTATTTGGGTATTTGGAGATAGGGCTTTTAGAGAGGTAATGAGGTAAAATGAGGTCATAAGTGTCACACCCTAATCTGTGTCCTTATAAAAAGTGACACCAGGGATATGCACACACATAGAAAAGGTTATGTAAGGGCACAGTGAGAATGTGACCATCTGCACACTACGGAGAGTTACCTCAGGAGAAACCAAACCTGCTGACCTATTGAGCTGGGACTTCCACCCTTTAGAACTGTGAAAAAATAAATTTCTGTTGTGTAAATTAACCACCCTGTCTGTTTTGGCAGTTCTAGCAAACTGATGCAGCAAGAATACGGATAAAATAGCCCTGGCTCCTGGCTGGTATGGCTCTGTAGTTGGGGCGTTGTCCCATAATGGAAAGCTCACTGGTTCAATTCCCAGTCAGCCAACCTGCCCAGGTTGCAGGCTTGATCCCCTGTTGGGGCTTGTGCTGAGGAGACAGCCAGTTGACTGGTGTTCCTCTCTCGCATCAGTGTCTCTCTGTCTGGCTGTCTGTCTCTCTCTTTCTCTATCTCTCCCCCTCTTCCCCTCCCTCAAATAAGAATGAAATAAACCTTTAAAAAAAAGAAGAAGAATATGAAGAAATTGAAACCCTCGGACACTGCTGATAAGAATGTAAAATGGTGTGGTCACTTTGGAAAACAGTCTGGTAGTTCCTCAAATAGTTAAACATAGTTACCCTATGACCCCAGCAATTCCACTTCTACATATATACCCCCAAGCACATGTCCACACAAAAACTTGTACATACATGTTTATAGCAACATTATTGATGATAGACAATGGTGGAAACAATCCACATGCCTACCAACTGGTGGATGGATAACAAAATGTAATATATCTGGCAATAAAAAGGTATGAAGGACTAACACATGCTACAATGGATGGAATGGAGACCACTGTACTTGGACAACAATTAAAAAACTCTATCATTAAAAAAAAAGAAAACATTATGCTAAGGAAAGAAGCCAGTCTCTAAGGACCACATTGTATGGTTCTATTTATATGAAATGCCCAAAATAGGCAAACCCACAGAAACTGTAAGAGATTAGTGGTTGCCCAGGGGTGAGGGTATGATGGAAGGATTGGGGGAGGGATAACGGCGAGGGGTACAGGGCTTCTTTTTGGGATAATGGAATGTTCTTAAATGTATTGTAGTGATGGTTGCACAGCTCTGTGAATATACTAAAATTTATTGAATTGCACACTTTCAATGGATGAATTATATGGTATGGGAATTATATCTCAATAATAGTGACAAAACAAAATCAATGCCCAGACTTAACTGGACAAGAAGTCAAAGTATATGACCAAATATTTCATATATGAAGAGACTCAGAAAAGTAAATCTTGGGGAAATGATTAGCCTTACTGTGAGGCTAATTGAAAATTACAAAGGAGAATATTGATAGAGCTAAGAAAAATGACTAACCTCATAAGTTGATAAAATTATTTATTAGGGCAACTGTTTTTTTTAAATATTGAGGCAAAGCACAAGATCTATGAAATTATTTGTGTTTGTCCCATAATCTATTTGGGAATACATTCCCTCAAATTAATCCAACTAAAAAAAATCAATTTTCATTAAATGTTTATAGTAGCACTATTCATAATGCAAAACAAAACAATTCTGGAGATAACTCAAATACCTGATAATTTGGAGGGTGTTTGTTTAAGTAGCAAACATAGACTGCATTAATAAATGGGAAAGTATGTACAAAATGACAAGAAAATTAGAATTCGAATTAGTTTGTAAATCCCGATGCATGCACATCAATAAATGTACATTGTTGAGTATAATGTGGAGAAAATTTAGTATTAAATGGTACTAGGATTTCTTTTAGGGAAAAAAGAAAAAATTGTCATTGTTTGGGAAAATACCCTGATAAGCTGTTTCAGGAATGGGGTGAGACTCTGAAAACATGAGTATAAACAGAAGCTCTAGCAACACAAGAAAAGCTGCGCTGCATGGAAATGTGGGAGGAATTTCTGCTTCTGAGAGAGAGGTGAGAAGAGGTGGGCTGAGCAGGGAACGGATGGGAGAGAGGAGTCAAGGAGGAGGTGCACAGAATGAAGAGCTAGCTAGCAGGAAGTCTCAGGTGATAGGCTGAGAAAAGGGACTTTTTAAAGAACAGGAGTGTCTAATAGATAACTTTTAAGATTTTTTCTCAAATCGTAAAATCTCACCAAAACTTTGTGTGAATAGGGTTTTGAAAAATTAAGGAAGAGGCTGAATTTGAGGCCATTGGAACAGTGAAAGGACACCGCTCATGGATGTAGTGACTCAGGGGCAGAGAGGACCGAAGAAAAGGAGCCCCCTGAAATTATTGGTAGTCTTGGGAAGGGCTCCAAACACCCAAATTGGATGTTCGGGACAATCTTACTTAGATTACAAAGGCAAAGGAGGCTGTAGCTGACATTTGCCTTACATGAAGATAAGAAGATAATATGAAGTACATGTAAGTGTTTTAAGTTTATAAGAGTCTTAAATGTATGAATTTTTAAAAATACTCATTTGTTCTAACAATATTGATCCCCAGCTGCTGACTGAGGCAGAATGAATGCATCCTGGCTAAGACCCTGCCATGGCAAAATTCAGTGGAAGTGGTATTCAAGTACCTACACACTGGATAATGGCTGGGGGAAATGGAAATGAATATGTAAAATGGAAAAATGTATATCTATTCTCTCTTAGCAGTAAGGCTGGAAGGAATGTCCAAATAAGAAAAACTACTCTAGCCCTGGCTGGCTGTTTCAATTGGTTGGAGTGTCATCCCGTACACCAAAAGATTGTGGATTTGATTCCTGGTCAGGGTACATATCTAGGTTGCAGGCCAGGTTGCAGGTTCAATCCCCGGTCAGGGAATGTACAGGAGGCAACCATTCGATGTTTCTTTCTCTCTGTGTGTGTATCTCTCTCTGTCTCTCTCTCTCATCAACAAACATATTGTTGGGTGAAGATTAAGAGAGAGAGAAAGAGAGATTGTTCTATGTTGAAGTGTTAGAGCAAAAATATGAAATGAAATGTTCAAGAAAGCTGGTCTGTGAGAAAAGTACAAAAGAATCAATCTGTAAATGACACTCAGTGACCATGTTGAAGTTCTTAATTCCCCAACAGCAGAATTCATGACATCCACTGACTCAGCCAGAGGAAGGTTACTAACCAGCTTTAGTTTACATGTGGCAGGTCTGTGGCATAAGGTCTAGAAGCGATTTTCCCAAGGTTATGGAACAAGCCAGAGGGTGAGCTGAAAATAGAACTGTACCTCACACTCCCATGCAGGCCATATGATAACTTGTGTACTGTCAGCAAAGAGCTGAGGAATGAATGTCCTGGAGAGATTAGCATAGTTTTATGGCTAAAGGAGTCTTGCTCAACCATTGTCAATGCTACTTGACAACAACAAATGACCTATCTAATCCTATAAACAGTAATATTCTGGGCACTTAAGCAAAAGTTTCAGGAAAAAAATTCCTCTTTGACCATTGTCATGCAGCCACCATTTCTGAAATACCTAAACCACAGAGATTGTCATCTTTGACTCTCCCTTCTAAAGACTAAACTTCCAATATCAGGAAGCTTATAGGATCTTGCAGAAGTATCTAAACATTTCCTGAAGTGTAGGATTTTCTGGAGACTTAGGTTTCCTTACTGAATTAAAGAACTAGAAAATAGAACAGGATAGTCAGATAGTTAGAGCTCCAGGGCTTAGCCACTAAACTTGTGTGTATGTCTCCAAGTACCCAGGCCTTGGAAGGATTGCTCGGCTAACGGCTGTATTATACCTGAGCTGCTGCTATGTTCATATTTTTAGGAAAACAACAAAAGCTGGTACCACTGTTAAGTGACCATGCTCTAGGGTAGAGAATTTTCAAGCAAGGGCTCTCTGTGACGATTACTGTGTGAGGCGGGGGTAACACTTTCCTCCAGCCCGAGCAGGGAATACCGCAAACAGCCACGGACCGTGGACTTCTTGGCCGCTGCGTTCCTCCCCTTCACAGCAGCTCTGCAAGGCTGCACCACTGCTGCTGCTGCTCATTTCCTCTGTCATGCCTTCTTCAAGACTCCGACCAGAAACAGTAAATTAAAATGTGCGGAAAGTGATAGATTCAGTAATTATTCCTCAGCAAGCTCTCCCCTAACTGGTAAGAGTGGTGGAAGCCAGCCTTCTTTTCATAATATATCAGCATTTCTAAAGGTATCTTACAGAGGCCACATAAAAAGCAGGAACAGTAGTACTACCTGGACAAAATGTATATCAAAAGTATCCACCGATGAAATCGAGGTTATTAGAAATGTTACCTTTTACAGGCAATATTTCATTGCTGTATTAGTAATCCAATTATTGTGAGGTGAAGGAATAATCCAAAAATACAAATTTGCATAGCAGCTTTGCTCCTTCAGGCTCTTTTAGCAGATATATTTTGGCTGCTGCAATTTTTTTTCGTTTAAGCAGCACAGTGACGTAGGTTAGGACTGCTCGCTTAAATACACATAATACGTAGGCTAAATACAGTGGGGGGAGGAAGTGGATCCAGCTTGATTCAGAATGCCTTTTGAGTATTCTTGGCCATTATATTGTCTAAATTCTGGCAATACACAGGATTTTTCTCTGCTTACCGAAACTTACATGCTATGGTTCACACAGAAAGAGAAAAGCAATTTGAAAAATTCCATAGGTTCAACAGTGTATCCGGGTTGCCCCTTGGCTCACCTCCACCCTTCTTCTCCATTTTACTTGTGCCCTATTTTCTAGTTCTTTCTTATTTTGAACTCTGGTTTAGCAATTTCTGTGTTCACAGTTCCAACATATGGACTATTTTAACTGAGTCAGGTATTTGTCCATCCATCTATTCACCAACACTTTTGCCATTATAAGGGACATAAGTATCCCCTGCCCTTATTAAGGCTGCAGTAGAATAAAGGAGATAGTAACAGTGACAAACACGATGTAAGAATATATGAAATACGTGCTAGAGGTAAGCTTTGGGGTCAGAAAGACTTGAGTTCAAATCCAGCTCTGCATTTCCTGAGTGACTTCGGTCAAATTATTGAACCTCATTGAGTTTCACTTTCACCACCTAGGAGAATGAGTGCGGTAGTTATCTTTTAAGATGGCCCCCAGCAATCCTGTGTTCATGCCCTTGTATAACCCTCTTGCCTTAAATGTGGGCTAGGCCTAGTGACTTGCTCCTAACAAACAGAATACGCAAAAGCGATGGGATGTCACTTTCATGATTAGGATTCGAGACTGACCAACTGGATTTTCTCTATTGCCTTCTTAGCTTACGTACTGTAATGACACCAGCTGCCATGTTAGAAAGCCCCACGTGGCAGAGAGCTGAAGGAGGCCTCCAGCCAGCAGCCAGTGAGGAACTGAGTCCTGCCAACACTGTGTGAGTCAGCCTGGAAGCAGATCCCTTCCCAGGTGAGGTTTGCAATGACCACAGCCCCATCTGATATCTTGACTGCAGCCTGTGAAGCAGAGAACCCAGCTAAGCCAACCCAGGCCTCTGACCCACAGAAATTAAGAGACAGTAAATGTTGTTTAAGGTTTTTGGAGGAATTTATTACATTGCAACAGATAAATAATACAATAGGATAACACGTTCCTTGCAGAATTATTGTGAAGATCAGAAAATATGTGAGAATTAGAATAATGAGGAGGAGGAGGAGGGTGATCACAACGGAGGATCCCAACTAAGCTTAAATTAAGACTCAGAACCTGACAGAAATGCTGCTCCTGTGAAGAAGACATTTTTAGCATCTGAGCCCCTGAGGAGCACGAGAGAGATGAAGGGATGGAGAGCAGCTGTTGTTTCTCATTCAGGCCCAGACTCTGTCTGACTCGGATAGAAAGAGGTTTCTGAACAAAACTGAAGTAGCAGGTTTGTGAGAGTCAGTGAACAACAAATAATCCCGGGGGGCCTCAGTGGTAAAGTTTAGCAAAGAACTGGGGAGAGGATCATTCTCCCACTTCTGCTCAAATTGGAGCAGGGCAACAGCTATAAAATGAGGACTGAAGGGATGGTACAGTTGTTCAGCTCAAGGATTTCCTGCCTTGGGAATGTGGAAAGCAACGCCCTTGGCGGGGAGAAAGGGCTCTCACAGACGGCACTGGCCACAATACAGGTGACAAGGCCCTGCCGCGGCGGCTGAGATTGGCACATACTTATTTCTGTTTCTGTGGTTGTTAAATAATAAGAAAAGATTATGGAGAAGGAACATAAGCACACTTGATTCTGGGCAGTATCTGAGAAGGGTAACTGAGGACCTACCTCACCATCAGCCAAGGACATTTTATAGGTGTCTTATAGGTGTCTCAAAGGATGGGCAGAGTTCTGGCAGGCAAAGAAGGGTAAATGGACATTCTAAACTGAGGGAACAGCGCAAGCAAAGACTCAGAGCTATGAATGTAAAAGGGAAACTTTTAGAGAAAAGCAAGTAGTCTTGTGTGACTACAGAAAGGAGTGCAAACTAGGTCATATTTTTCTACTCTGATTCTGATTTAGTCTCTAGAGCAGTGATTCTCCGACTTTTCGGTGTCAGTTTCCCTTTACACTCTTAATTTTGGTGACTTCAAGAGCTTTTGTGGATAATATCTCTTGAATATTTGCACTACTAGAAATTAAAATGAATAAATTTTAAAAATACTTAGCTTGAAATCATCCAAAACAATAAACACGTTAACACAAATAGCGCATTTTTATGAAAATTAACTGTATTTTCTAAAACAACAAAAATAAGTAACATTCTGTTACATTTTTGAAAATCTTTGTTCTAATGTCTTGCTTAATAAGAAGTCAGTGGGATTTTTATATATGTTTCTGCATCAATCCGTTCGCACCATCAGACGTCACAGTGCCTCTGAAAACTTCACTATACGCCTGTGAGAGAATGAGAGTGAAAAGGAGAAATCATGTTCTCATATTATGAAAATAGTTTTGGTCTTCCAGACCCCCTGAAAGAGTTTCAGAGACCCATGGAGTTCCCTGGATCACCCTTCAAAAATCACTGCCCTAGAGCAAGTGTAGAAGGTATCACCAAGAGAAAAGGCCAGAATTTACAAATGTAGTAATGATGACGATAACAGTAATAATAACATTGATAGTTGACATTTACTGCATGCTTACTATGTGCTATTCTAAGTACTCACAAAAACCTAAGAAATGCTTACAATTATATTTTCCAGATGAGGACATTAGGACAGAGAAGTTAAGCAATTTGCCTAAGTTTACATAGATAGCAAGTGGTGGGGAAGCTGAGCTACAAACTCAGGCATCCTGGCTCCAGAGCCTGTACTAACCACTGTACATCCTGCCTCTCTACAGGACAAAGGCCTGCAGTATAAATGACAAAGGGTTGAGTCATCCCACTCACCCACCCCTTCTCTCTCCTCTCCCTGCCATTTTAGATTTCAATGCCCTTTTTTTCTTTCCCTGCCTGTTTAGAGAGCTCCTGTTTCTTTTCATTCTGCAGTAAGTCCTTGTTCATTACCCGTTGTTCATTATTTCTACCACTCCACAGAAACTGCTCTCTCCATAGGCACCAACGACCTTATAATTTTCGGATGTAGTGGCCACTTTTCAGTCCTCATCCTCCTTGCTCTTTGAGATATGGCATATTATTGACCTTTTTTAAAAATTAAGATTCTCTCTTCTATTGGTTATTCTGATACCAGAGCCTTCTATTTGTTTTACCATTTATTCAGTCATTTCCTTACAGAAAATACTTTATGAGGTCCTCTTCCTTGGCCTGTCCCTTAAACACCTTCATTCCTCAGTGTCAGTCATAGTCCTTCTTTCTTTTCATTCTATAACTTCTCTAGCTGCCACATCACTCACCTTCATGGCTTTAAATACTAACTATATACTCTTGACACCCAACGCCCTGTCATACCACCGTCTTCCATGGACCAGATACTTGGAAGCCATTCCAGACATCTGCCTTACTCTATGATCAGCCTCATGGTTCTGCTGGATCTACCTGTGAAACATTCCTGAAACGTTCCTAACCCTAACTCAGGCCCTCCTCTTCTCCCACCTGGATTATCACATTAGCCTCATTAGTAGTTCACTTTCTCTTAGTTCTGGCTGCTGAGAGTTCGTCCACAGCAGCCAGAGTTGCCACTCTGCACTTTGCATGACCTTAGGTGTCATCATTACATTGCCTCCTATACAGGGTGGGGAAATAGTAGGTTTACAGTTGTGAGTACAGAAAACACAGAGTTTATTCTTATATTATTATTTATTAACTATTGTATTATATTCCCTACAAACAACTGTAAACGCACTTTTGCCATACCATATATTATTGGAGGCTCCTGCAGCTGTGCAGCACTGAGGCTTTGTATTCTATACATTACTATTGGAATGTGCCTTCTAAATCCCATGCGGGACTAGGTTACTCTGTAACCCGAAACCACTTCCACGAGTCCCTATTGCCTTCAGGATAAAGCCCAAACCCAGACACAGTGTCCTGGTTATTATCACCGTATCACAAACTACTCTAAACTTAGCAGTATAAACCAATAACCCTTTATTAGACTTATAGATTCTGAGGGTCAGAGATTTGGAGAGGGCATAGGGGGAACAGTTTGTCTCTGCTGCTGGAGGTCTACGGCTCTACCTGGAGGTGTCTCCATTGGTGGTGACTGGGATCATCTAAGACTCATTCACTCACGTGTCTAGTACCTGGGCTGGGTGAAGATGATTAGAACTGCTGACTAGGACATGCTTGTGTATCCTCTCCTTGTGGCTTGATTTGCCCATAGTTTGGTGGTCTCAGGGTAGAAAGATTTTTTACATGGCATTTCAGAGTTGCAAGTGCAAGCACTGCAGGTGGAAGCTACACATCCACTTGTGACAGCCTCCAAATTTACAGTGTCACTTCTACCACATTCTGTTGGCTACAAGAAAATCTGTCCACATTCAAGAGGAGGAGACACAGACTTCACTTCTCAATTGAAAGCATATCAGGTCACATTGCAGATAAGCGTGCAAGATGGGAGACATTGTGGCCATTGATGGAAAAATACGATCTGCCACACAAACTATAGCAAACCCTGCCTACAAGCCCAACCTCCCTGCCTGCCATCTCTCCTTGACCTCTGAGCTCCAGTCACACAAACCCCTGGATGCTCCCTTCTGCACCTCTTGCTTCCTCTACCTGCACACGTTTACGCTCCCTTTAACACTAAGCTTTCAAGCAGGAAAAAAAAAAACAACCAAGTGGCTTTAAGGAGTTAAACCACATTTCAGAAATGGCAAAAGAACAGAGAGAAGGATCACTTAAACAGAACAGAACACAAAAAAGACACAAGGATATACTGAAATTTAATATTTGATATATGGGTGGCTTTTCAAATAAAAGAGGGAAAGACATATATCCAAACACCCATCTAAGAATCAGCTTCATCTTGCCCTGGCTGGTGTGGCCCAGTGGATTGAGTGCAGGTCTGCAAACCAAAGGATTACCAGTTCAATTCCCAGTCAGGGCACATGCCTGTGTTGCAGGCCAGGTTCCCAGTAGGGGGCTCATGAGAGGCAACCACATATTGATGTTTCCCTCTCTTTCTCCTTCCTTTCCCTTCTCTAAAAATAAATAATATCATAAAAAAAAAAAAAAGAATCAGCTTCATCTGGTAGGTATTGAAAAAGCAGAAGTTTTTTCAAACTTCCTTCTTATTTCCCCCCAAGTTACCTGCTCTGCATGTACTCCTACCTGCTCCACCCTTGCTAGCACCCTTCTTCTCTGCCTGGGACTCCTGGACACATCTCTCCCATATATTCTGCTCCTGCAGCTTCCACACCATCACCGTACAAGGCTGCCCAAGTGTATTACACTCTACTGAAGGCTGGGAAAATGAAAGAAATTACAGTGTAGGAAGGGAGAACCTAAGAGCTGAGTGCAAAATATGATTTTTCCCATAAAACATCTATTGATGTTTGTTTAACATGTGAACAGTGTTCGTTTAACATGTATATTTTGAATGTCCACTATGTATCAGGCACAGTTCTAGGTGCTGAAGATAGAATGATATAGCAGATGGTGTTGTGGCTCCACCCTTATACCCTTGGGCGTTACAGCACATACCATCCCACTTTTAATTAGCAGGACCTGCATCTGTTTGCCTGTTGACTCTCTTCAGCAGCCAGAATGTGGTATGGCCATGGGCAAGTGAACTCATCAGGCCAGAAGTGCAAAAGAATTAATACACCCTAGAAACAGTTCTTATTTGGTAACGATTAGTGTATGAATATCTCAGCAACTACACCCATCGGGGTATAATCTTTGAGGCCCTCAATTTTCCTGCACAATTAAGCTCCAGTTACCCACAGTGGTAATTTGCCTGATAATGCATCCTTAATTGACTACCTTCTCACATCTACCTCACTTCTCTACACTCCTACTGGTATTTCCAGAGATCATATCTCATATAAACAACTGCACTCAAATTCTTGTCTCAGGTCAGCTTCCGGGGAAACACAAACTAAGATAAATGGTTTTAAAAAGTAGATTTAAAAAGGCAAAATCCTACCTCGTGAAGAAGACAAATAATAAATAAGTAAACAAATATATAATTTTAGGAAATGAGAAACGCTGCACAAGAAAACAAAGCAGATAAAGGATAGAGAGAGTGACCGGCATGTGTAAGGGGAAAGGATGCTATTCACATAGAGTGATCTAGGAAAGTGCCTCTAAGGTGGTGGTGTTTGAGTCTTAAATGAAGTAAGGGAGGGAGCCTTGCAAATGTCTAGTGAAATAACATTCTTGGCAGAGGAACTGAGGCAATAATGAGCTCCAGCAAGAAGGCCCTTTCCTCTCCTTCACCTGTACTCACTCTTTTGGTGGGGTCATCCAGTCCCACGGGTTTAAATTTCACGGGTGTACTTTTAACTCCCATAGTCATATCGCCAGCTGGATATTTTTCTTGGAACCCAGACTCACAAATCTAACTATCTACCTATTTCCAACTGTATGTCTAACACACATCTCAAACTTCCATCCAAAAACCAAAATCCTGATCTTCTCCCCAAACTTCCTCCTCCCACTGAGATGTCTTTCACTCATCTCAGTAAAAGGGCAACTTCATCCTTCCAGTCTTCCAGACCAAAATTATTGTAGTCACCTTTGAGCAAGCCCCTTGCTCCTCCTACAATTAATTCCCATCCAGTAACTGAAGAAATCGTTTTAAAACGAAGTCAAATCGCCTCACTCAGGGTAAAAAACAAAAGTTTTTACAATGACCTACCAGATTCTACACTATCTATATGCCCACTTCCTGGTCTTACCTCATTGCTCACCTCTCTCCCTCTTGCTTACTTTATGACAATCAGGTTAGCCTTTTTGCTTTTCCTCAGCTATGCCAGGCATATTTCCATCTCAGGACCTTTATACTTACTGTTCTCTCTACTTTGAATACCTTTCCTTCAATTATTCTTCACCTCCTTCAGATATCTGCTAAAGTGTCACCTTCCAAGTGATATCCTCCCTGCCCAGGGCCACTGCATAGAGGTGTGTACCTGGCCAAAAAGACAAATGGTACCTGAAATCCAGCCTTAATACAGGACACACAGTAAGCCCTCAATAAATATTTGTTGAATAAATGAACAAAATAATGTATTAAATTAGATATATGTGACTCCTAATTCAGTATAAGAAATCCTTAAAGAGGAAAGGACATTTCTTAACTTCTTCATCTAGACCACCCTCACACTGGCATCAAAGCCTTATATTATTCTGTGAAACACTGTTAATTTCTCTCCTCTTCCTTGGTTTACAGGTTGTGCCCATCTGACTTGCTGGCAAAAAGAAGCTTGGTGGCTCATTATGGTCCTTCTTCAGTTGTTCAAGACTTGGCTACAGCTATGGCGGTAATGCTCCTAATGTCTAGATTACATTCTTAGCTCAGAATAAACACCTTCTTTGTAGAAACAAGGGGGCAGGAAAAGGGTTTGTATTATCCTTACTAAGAAATAGACTATTCTAAACCATGCTTTTGGGGCAACTGATTAGCCATCCGAGAAAAATAATTAGTTGGATTTCCTATCTCAATTCCTAAATAAAATGGATAAATTTCAGATAATTTTGTACTTAAATGTAAGTAATGTACTTACATTTATCAGTAAATGCAATGTACTGAAAGAAAATACAGTGAATATATAGATAAAAGAGACCTTTCTAAGCATAAAACAAAAGTCATAAATCATAAAGAAGAATAGGTAGTTTAACCTTCACAAGAATTTAAGGAGGATCCAAGATGGCAACAGACTAAGTAGAAGCTACTCTCATCACCCCCCAGGACCATACTGGAGTTACAGCTAAGATACAGAGCAATCAACCTGAATAGCCAACTGAAGACTAGCTGAAGAGAGGTCTTATAACCAAGGATTTACAGGAGAAGCCACATCGATACTGGTAGGAAGTGTGGAGATACAAAAAGGGCTAGCCCAACACCCACAGATCATGGTTGAGATCCAGAAGGGATAGCTCAGCTGCAGACTTTCCCCCTGAGGAGAATGGGGTTTTAACCCCATACCAGGCTCCCTACCCTAGAGCACCAGAGCAGGGAAGAGGCACCATATAACATTTGGCTGTGAAAATCGGTGGGGATTCTGTCTGTCAGGGAGAGAAAGGAGTCTGCATGAGACACAAGCATTCTTTAAAGGGTCAACTCACAAAGCCTTATTCTCATTGACTCACCCTGGGCTCCAGCAAAGGGAAGGCAGAGCTACCCAGAATCTTGGGAGGAGATCCTGGGGTTTGTAGCTCTGAGGGAAGAGCTGAGGGGAGAGCTGCTGGGACCCCCTGTGCTGAGTCAGTCTACTGCACAGCTGAGGCCATCTTTCTTGGTTGGAGCTTGCCCCTCCTTACAGCATCAGCCTGGCGGAATGCAATAACCTACCCTCTGATCTCCCTGTTACCTCACCTTGCAGAGCTCAAACCCTGCCGAAGAGGCAGCTGCCTGGACTGGGGTGTAAAGGGCTGGGCAGACCCAGGGAGTATCAGTGACTGAGTTGTGTGGCTTGGGGTTGGGGAACATTCCCTCCCCCTACTTTCCCATGAAGGTGTCTAATGTCTCCTCATTGTAGGAGATCTGCTAGCCCCACCGCCTGGGTTTCCAGCAGCCACAGCCTCTTGACTCCTAGTGGCTCCACCCTGCCAAGCTCTGGGAAGAACCTGGGACAGATTGTGTGGCTCTGGAGCAAGGGCCACCTTCCCCCAAGCCTGACTGGTGTATCCCCCTCTCCTGACTCCCAGTAGCCCCACTCTGCTAAGATCAGTCTCCTGGCAGACAGTGGGACTGATTTGTTTGGCTCTAGGATAGGAGAAATCTTTCTCTCATATGCCCAACCAATGCAGAGACTTCCATTCACATAGCTAAATCTTGGTCTGTTAGGGCCTGATAAACTGCTGATTTCACCCTGATGACTCCCAGAGACCCTGCCCCATCACAAAGGTATGTAAGCACCCAGCTGGTGGCCGCTAAACATGGTATATATACCCTGGGACATTTGCTGAGTGATCTTAGACCCAGCACTGACACTAAATTTAAACCTGTATCAGTCTGGTGAACACCACTTGTCCCTTCCTGGTGACTCAGTGAGAACTTACCTCATGCAACTGAAGTACCACCAGAGGCCCTTTCAGTGACTGAGCCTAACAGGCAGGTGGTAGGTGGAGGCAGGCAGAGGCAGATCTCAGGGTGCCTTGGGACTTTTGCTGACCTGCCCTGACTGGTGCTGGTAAAAAACTGACCTTGGTGCGCAGCTTGGTATTTCCCATGTGCACCCAGACCCAGTAGAGGCAGCCACAAACTGTGGATCACTTTGTAGCTCCAAACAAGTTGCCCTGGGCCAGTTACAGGCAGTGCCTGATATTAGGCTATACCGAAGTTCCTCCCAAGGGGCCCCAGACCTAATATACCCAGTGGCCAGCTTCAGACAACATCGGAGCAGGATTCAGTTAGCTTCATAAGTGGCATATCCAAAGGGAGATCTTGGAAGGCTCCAGACCCTGCTGAGGCGATTTCTGCTCTCTGGTCAGTGCCTGCATAGTAGCTAATACACTGTGGTCAGGATTGATTCTCACAGTCAGCCAGCCTGAGGACTGACACCATGCACGAATGGGCCAATAGCAACCAAGACTCAATTACAACAGGAGGGGACACACAACCCACACTAGGGTCATTCCTTGAATATCCAGCACAGATGATCAAGGAGACTGCACCACAGAGTCCCACGGGACACCTAATACATAAAGTCACTCTATTAAGACTGGGAGTCATAGCAGATCTATTTAATACATAGAAACAATCACAAAGAGGCAGTCAAAATGGGGGGGCAAAGAAATAGACCACAAATGAAAGAACAGGGCAAATCTCCAGAAAAAGAGCTAAATGAAATGGAGGCAAGCAATTTACCAGATAAAGCTTTCAAAAGAATGGTGATAAGGATGTGCAAGGCACTTAGTAAGAACTACAAGGAACTTAGAACAACAACAACATGAAAAAGGATATAGAAACCATAAAAAATAACCAATCAGAGATGAAGAATACAATATCTGAAATGAAGAATACACTAGTAGGAATAAACAGTAGGTTGATGAAGCAGAAGATCTAATTAGCAATTTGTAAAACAAGGAGTAGAACACACTGAAACACAGCAGCAAAAAGAAAAAAAGAATTTTTTAAAAAATGAGGATTTTAAAGGTTCTTTGGGATAACATGAATCAAATCAACATCCACATCACAAAGGTACCAAAAGGAAAAGAGCAAGCAAGGGGTCAAGAACTTACTTGAAGAAAGCATGACTGAAAACTTCCCTAAGCTGGTGAAGGGAAACAACACACAAATCCAGAAAGCTCAGAGAGTCCCAAACAATATAAACCCAAAGAGACCCACACCAAGGCACATAATTAAAATGGCAAAGGTTAAAGACAAAGAGGGAATCTTAAAAGCAGCAAAAGACAGTTACCTATAATGCAGCTCTCATAACACTGTCAGCTGATCTCTCAACAGAAACATCTGAAGCCAGAAGGGACTGGCATGAAATATTTAAAGTGATGAAAAGCAAGGACCTACAACCAAGGCTACTTTACCTAGCAAGTCTATCATTTAAAATTGAAGGAGAAATAAAGAGCTTCCCAAACAAGAAAAAGCTAAAAGAGTTTGTTACCACCAAACCAGTATTACAAGAAATGTTAAAGAACCTGCTTTAAGAAGAAGGGGGGTGGGGGAAAGAATTTAAGAAGCTTATATGTGGGTATTTAGGAATACATGCAGATGGGATAAATTATAAAGGAAAACAGGAGAATGATTAACACATTTCTATATAATGGTTACCTTTGGGAAGAAAGTTACCCAGCAATTTACTTCTATAAATTATCCCGTGGAATGAATAATACTAATTTCCAAAGATATATTTGCAAGAATGTTAATACCAGTATTTTCATAGTGAAAATAACACAGGGGTTTATTAATAGGGAACTGGTTAAATTAACTATGACATACATGCAAACAGTGGAATTCTTCTCATACATTAAAAATGATGTTAATCTAGATATACACAAAAAGATGCTCACAATATTTTTTTCAAATGAAATAGATTAGAGAACATCATGTGTACAGTGGTCCCTGTGTGTGTGTTTGTGTGTGTATATGTAAGGTTAGACAAAAAAGGGGTATGTGGAAGGAAGTATTAACGGGTTATTTCTGGATAACAGCATTGCCTCCCTTTTCATATCTTTTCTGAGTCATAGGATGTTTTAATACAACATATTTTTGTCAATAAATTTTTTAAAATATTAAAATAATATTTTCATTAACTTTACAGAGTAAAACTAAGATGAGAGATGTTTGATAAAATAGTTTCTGACTTTCTCTAGCAGTTTCTTAGACCTCTCCTGATTTCAATAACCTAAATATTCATTTGCAAATTAATCTATTTTAAGAAGAGTAGGAGTAATGATTTTTTTTCTTCTTGAGGACTGATACCTGTTATATGAGCCTTATCATATTTCCTGTCTAGCATTTTGAATTATGTCATCATGACATTGAATGATGTAAAATGGTAACCTCAGTAAAATTGTCACCTCTTAAAGGGTTATGTTTAGAATTCTTGATTTCTCTACCCCACATGCAGATACTCAACAAATATTTATTTATGGATGAACTTCAAATAGTGATGCTGTGAAGACATTTGCCAAGCCCATAAACTTTACCACCACGACCAAATTTATCTTTTGCAAACCATTATTTTTTATTATGGTAGCTCACATTCTGAAAGTAAAGCTCCTCCACATATCCAGTGATCAGAGGGGTCCCACGATAGCCTGGGAACCATAATTCCAAGGATGCCTCCAGGTTCCAAATTTATTCCTCCTGTAATGGAAAATCCAGTGCTGACCTCTCCTGCTGAGATGGTAGTTTCTGATTGCACAATACTGTGTTCCTGTCCCAGGGCTGCAGGAGCCCAAACAGCCTTTTGAGAACTTCTCTCCTCACTAGAAACACAGACTGTTCATTTAGCAATTAGAGCTGTCAGCGCAGCAAGCTGGCAAGAAAGACAGCAACTGCTGTCCCCGGGCAGGGAGCCCTTGGAAAAGATAAGACTTCAGGGCCTAGGGAAATAGGTAGGACAGTGATTCTTAATTTGTGACTTCCCCCTTACTTGCATATTTGCATGTTGTATCCTGGCAAATGACACCTATATGGTAGAGAGGAAGGTTAGACTGGAAGTGTAGGCAGCAAGTTAAGAGCAGGAATGGACTGTGGGTCTCCAAGCACTCAGGTCTGAGTGATGCTGTTTTATCCACCCATCCCTCCATTCAACACCCACCTGCTGACCATCTATTCTATACCAGCTGCTGATCTTGGTGCCACAGACTAGCTGGTGAATGTGGAGTTGCTCTTGCCTTTGAGGGACAGATAGTGAGTGGAGAAGTCCAAAACACAAATAAGAGCAATGACAGGTTTTTAACTTTATGGGACAAAGAGAGGACATCTGTATAGGGATGGAATAAATTGTGGGTCTCTACAGTTTCCACCTTCCCCTTTGTCCTAAGGAGCCAAATTTCCTAATCATTTCAGCATGCTTCCTCTGAGGTTTTTCTGTCATCTGACCAGGACACCCTGAATTCCTCAAATATTTATGGTACGTGCTATTTGTGCATTTTATTTTGGCCTGTAAACCTATCTGCGTGGGTTAAGTTGGCCTATGGTGGCTCATTATATAATAGTTACACACTATACATTTTGAATTGAATAGTTCCTGAATTATGAGAAGGCCCCTCATCTTTCTTTCTACTCCATATGAAAAATGAAGAGAATTACCTTGCTTTTTGTACCCCTTCCTAAATTGATGATCAAGGGCTCTGAAGAATGATATATTTTGTCTACATAAGAGTGAATGATTAGTGTTCATCCCTTCAAAGAATTCAAGATACACACATCAGGGGAGGATCAATGGTAGTGCATTTTGCTAGTCAAGACTTTTTAGATGCAACTGACAGAAACCTGACTGCATATTCCCTTAAGCAAACCCAGAATTTGTTGATTCATTTTACTGTAAAGTTTCTTTATGTTAAAGACCTTTGGCCAAATGTTTCTGGTCAATTTTGATAATTAATAACATCTTTACCCACAGAGTCTTGCTTTCTTATTAGTATAATCATTTATTACTGTATAAATGCTATATTTTAGTTTATGATTGAACTATTTAGGAAATCTAATAATTTAACTTCCAGATTTTTAAGTTGCATTAAGGAAATTTTTTAAACAAATAGAAAAGTAAAAAGACTAGTACACTGAACTCATTACTTGAATCCAAAACTAGCTAACATTTTGTTATATTGACTTTATCTATGTGTGTATATGTATATTTCTAAACCACTTCAAAGTTAATTTCAGTTATGACAGTCCATCCTTAAATATTTCATTTTATAGCTTTAAAAAATTAAGAATATTTGTCCTATTAACCACCGTTACACCAACAAAAGGAAAATACTTCTCTAATGTTTATTTATGTTTTCCCAACTATTCCAACTGTATTTTACAACTGTTTTAGCTTATTATTTAAATGGTCATTGAAATCACTGTTACCATTAAATAACTACTGTTAGTATCACTTATATTCTTAATTGCATAATGTTCCTTCCTATTCTGTGTTAGGTTAACTCCTAACACAAAAGAACTTTGGTTATTTCAGCCCTCTTTACAAGCTCTAACTATACACTTTCCTATTTTTTGCCTTTGTTCCTCATCTTCATGTCACCTGGTTCCCAGCTTTCTAGCTTTATCCACTTTTTGTCTCCCTTTAGACTTGACACCTTTGTTGCCTGCCATCTTGACTTTGGCTCTTTCTTAGACAGTGTTTTGACCCTTCTGGATCTCTTCCTCAGCTGTTCTTCTTGACCAAACTGGTGCCAACATCAGCAAAATTATGCCTTTGAGTTCTACGAGAATTCCCATCTGTGGGAGATAGAAGATTTTTACATTTAGCTCATGATGGGTAGAGCGGATTTCAAGCACCATGGAGGGTCTGTCGTAGTTCAGCTATGCCAGTGTTGCCCTGTCTTGCTATGCTGACCACTCTTCCATGGCCTCATTCCTGCTACCACTTCTCCACCTGGCATCTTCAGACAGAGCTTCTATATAAATATATTTATATATATTTCAATGAGGTGCTGTACTTCAGATCTCAACTACAACAAAGGTTTTCCAGTATTCCAGTTGTGCTTGGGAATAATCTTCCTTCTTAGGGTAGGTAGAAAAGGGCCAGATCAGAACACTGATCCTGGAAAAGCTAATGATTTGATGCTCCATTAAATCAATGCTTAAAGAATATTTGTTCAATGTTTCTTTAGAGGAAGGGTTATACACTATGTGGACAGATGTGGAAAAAGACTATAGGTGATCACACATCACTTGCATACTTGACTCAGCAAAGCAAAAGCTTGCAGGTAATTGGACTCACTTTTCTTTAAAAAAACAAATAGTTCAGGAGAAGAGAAGAAGCAATATTGCTGAGGTTGAAATGGAGGGAGGAGCAGGGAGAGAGGTCAGTGCCCCCGAAGACCACTTCATTTCAGTTGTTCTCAAGGGCAATGTGTCCTAAGAGAGCTGCTATAAATCCCACACTGCCCATACTGTCACAGTTCCTTGGACTCTCCAGACTGAAGGCCAACAAGTAGAGCATCTCCTGAAGGACTCACGCCTGCCACTCACCAGCATTGCTTGGGCCCCTGGAGCCCCAGCTCCCCTGCCACCTCAATGTCAGAGATCCTAGGTGTACACTACCTACCGGGTGGTTGAGGAGCTGCCCAGTTATCTCCCCGCTTCCTAGTACAAGTGTCCAGTTGAACATGTCCCCAGCCTGATATCTTGCCAAGCAGCTGCATTCCCTCTTCTAGTCTGAAGTTGAAGCTCACTTCACAAACTGTAAGAAGAGTTCCCCAGCAAGACCCCATAAAGACTTTTGTAAAGAACTCCTACCAGGACTACCAAGGCCTCAACATAGCTGACCACCATATCTGGCAGCATTGGAAATTACTTATGCTCATTCACCCCTTTCCTACTCTGAAAGCACCACAATAGAGCAAATATTATCTCAGGAAATGGGGATCCCAGCCTAAAGTCCTCTTTTAGTCACTGTTTTCTAAGGGCCCTGCATCAGTGGCTAGGGCGCACATCCCATCACAGCCTGCAGCAGCTGCCACACGCAGAGAAGTCCTGTTCACATCAGGCAGGCTACCTCTTTCTAATGTTCTGAGTTTTCAATCTCATACATCCTGGACAGCCAGAATGGCCATGTGGACACTCTCTCTAAAGCTCAGGGAGCATGTGCTCAGGGTGATGCTCTGTCAAATACTTCTTGAGTAGGTTCAACTAGCCCTGAATATGTTCAATAAAGTATAGAATCAAACACAACATCCTTCACATTATTGCTACGTGAGACTTCCACACTGATGTCAAAAAATATGTGGGAAATCTGAGGATTTAATGTATCCTCTTCAACTCCCAGTGCTTCCTTGCATGTTTCTGATCCAACCTCCTTTCCTGGACATTTTTCCTAATAAACCATAGCTGTACCTCCACAGCCGAGCTGTTCATCAGTGAGGCTGTCTTCCTCCAGAGTCATTTAATTTCTGACGTAGCCTCTGGTGTGCCTTCCAGCTTGGAAGGATACATCCTTGTCCACCTGAACACTGCCCAACATACAATAATGACCAAATAGCACATCTCATGCAAAGACTTGTAGGGAACCTATCAACATCACTTGGCAGAGTCCCTCAGGAGTGCAGGGTTTGTGTTTAATAGTTTGCTCCTTATCTAAGAAGAGCGCCCCCACCATATTCCTACATCCCCCTGCACTACCAACCTGAAACTCCACAGGCTCCATAGCAATGATGCTTCAACCACCCTCATGTCCACTTGACCTTGCTTGAGTCTTCAAACCCACCAGACCAGCCTATAGATCACAACTGAGAGAATAATAAAGACAAGTATTGCTCACTTTAAATCAATCCCTTCCCTAGGAATTAACTAGCATCCTCTAAATTATATTTCCAGTCTGTTCTTATCCCAATCCAGCTTTTCTCAGCTCTTGACTCTTGACTTTACCATCCTTTGAGACTTTGTTCCTACCCTTTCTTATTCACTGAATGAACTTGGTTTTTTGGGTTTGACCCATTGAGTTCTTAAAGATCCTGCCTTGTATTCACTGCTCTCATACATCAATAATGATGGGTTAAGTCAGGCTCTGGTTGCAAACAATCCCAAGAGCTCAGAGCCTTTATATAACAGATATTTTTACTGATTATGTTATGTCCAATGTGAGTCAACAGGGGGCTCTACTCATTGTAGTTACTAAGAGACCCAAACTGATGGAGGCTCCATCTAAACACATGCTACACGGAGACATGGAATGGGCAGTCCCACATCCACATGTGGTGGATAAAAATCAGGAGGGATACTTTACCTCAGGAACAAGGGATCCCAGCTACACACCAGACCACCCGGCCTAGGGTTACAGTGCCAGGAAGATAAGTCCCCATAACTTCTGGCTGTAAAAACCACTGGGGGTTGGGGCAGTGGAAGAAACTGCGGGATTCTCAGGAGTATCCTCTTAATGGGCCTGCAACAGATGTAGGACTTACGCATTCACTCCCTCTGGGCTTCCACACCCAGGCAGCAGTTGGAAGAGCACCAGTGGCATGCAGGCAGAAATTGAAATGTCTGGCAACAGGGCAAGTTCCAGGGGCAGCTTCCTCCTAGACAAAACTCCAGAGGCCAGTCAGCAGCATTGTCCCCTTTCTGAGGCCTTCCCCACAGAGAGCCACAGAGCAGTGACACCATGTCAGAGATTCCATCAACCTGGTTCACATGGGATGACCTGTCCCGGTGATTACCTAAGGCTCCACCCCATCCAACTTACTGGTGTGCTTTTCTACAATAGGCCACACTACTAAGACAAGGAGTCAAAGCAGCTCTAAATGAGGAGACAAAGAAATATGGCCCAAATGAAAGAACAGAACAGAACTCCAGAAAAAGAAGCAAACAAAATGGAGATAAGCAGTCCATCAGATGCAGAGTTCAAAACACTGGTTATTAGGGTGCTCAAGGAACTCATTGGATACTTCAACAGCATAGAAAAGACCCAAGCAAAAAAGAAGGTTACCCTGAGTGAAATAAAGAAAAAATTATAGGGAACCAACAGTGGAGTGAATGAAGCTGAGAATCAAACCAATGATTTGGAGTATAAGGAAGAAAAGGGCATTCAATCAAAGCAGCAAAAAGAAAAAAGATTCCAAAAAACAAGGATAGGCTAAGGAGCCTCTGGAACAACTTCAAACATACCAACATTTGAACCATAGTGGTGCCAGAAGGAGAAGAGAAAGAGTAAGAAATTGAAAACTTATTTGAAAAAAATAATGAAAGAAAACTTCCCTAATTTGATGAGGGAACTAGACATACAAGTCCAGGAAGCACAGACAGTCCCAAACAAGATGGACCCAAAGAGGACCACACTAAGACACATCATAATTAAAATGCCAAAGGTTAAAAATAAAGAGGGAATCTTAAAAGCAGCAAGAGAAAAACAGAGAGTTACCTACAAAGGAGTTCCCATAAAACTCCCAGCTGATTTATCAAAAGAAACTTTTCAGGCTAGAAGAAACTGGCAAGAAGTATTCAAACTGATGAAAAGCAAGGACCTACAACCTAGATTACTCTATCCAGCAAAGCTATCATTTAGAATGGAAGGGCAGATAAAATGCTTCCTAAACAAGGCAAAGCTAAAAGAGTTCATCATCACCAAGGCATTATTATATGAAATGTTAAAGGGACTTATTTAAGAAAAAAAATCAAAACTATGAACACTAAAATGGCAATAAATTCACAACTATCAACAATTGTATCTAAAAAACAAACTAAGCAAGCAACCAGAACAGGAACAGAGTCATAGATACTGAGATCATTTGGAGGGTTATCAACTGTGAGAGGGAAGGGGAAGAATGGGGGGAAAAAATTGCAAGGATTAAGTAAAATTGGTAGGCACAGAATAGACAGGGGGGTGTTAAGAACAGTATAGGAAATGGAGTAGCCAAAGAACTTACATGCATGACCCATGGACATAAACTTAGGGTTGGATTGCCAGAGGGAATGGAGGGTGCTGGGTGGAGGGGACAAAGGAAGAAAAATGGGGACAACTGTAATAACACAGTCAATGAAATATATTTTTAAAAATATAAATAAATAAATACAGTTTTTAAAAAAAAATCACCTGCTACATCATCACTGTGGTAGAAAGATGATGTGGCATCTAGTGTTCTGGCTCTTAAAATACCTGTCTGGAAATAACATACATTGCTTCCATTCACATTTCATTAGCTAAAGAAAATCACATAAAGGGCAGTATACCACAAGTCTAGAAAAAATACTGATGTATTAGGTACTGATTCATATAACAGGTGCAAGACCCACTTGTTATGGCTCATTTGCTTGTCACTCCTAGTGCTCCGGCCCCTTCTGTCACTCCTTGTTCTTGGAAGAAACTTCCATTCCTCCACCCATATTCACTCATCCCGCATTGGCTCTACAACCTGGCCCCTGCTCTCTACATTGCCCCTAAGATGAATTCTCTCATGTATGATCTGTACTTTTGCCTCTGATTCTGGTCTCTGCCTTTGGGCTTTGGGCCCCATTAACACGGGAAAGAGGTGCCCTGCCCACCTACTATGCCTGGAAACCACCAAAACCAGATTAGTCCTTGTCTACCCCCCTTCTGGCAGGGGAAGTTTAGACACTCAGAGTCCCAGACTTGAAACTGGAGGACAAATACCAAAGCTGTGTCCAAGGAAGAGTGCCAAGGCTGAGAAACTCAGCCAAATCTAGTCATCATGAAAGGAGCCAGAGGCAAGTAACAAGATCCTGAGACAAGGTCAGTGAGCTGGGAAACATGAGAGTAAAGACCAGCACAGAGGATGTTGCAAATAGAAACTCCATAAACATGGTCCCCTATTCACACCTTAGTGTTTTCTAATTAAACATCTTGAATCAAAGTAATGCCCACCCATGTTTCACAAAATCAATTGGTTTACCAGGCTTTCCTCATATATTAATAACTTGGTTATATATTTATTCTTTGATTTTTTTAAGTTTTAGATTACCTATTTAGTCTATCGCCTTTCTGCTATGCAATATGGGGAATTAGCTCTCTTGTGCTGCTCACTACATACTTTCCTTCTCCTCCTCCCAGTGTAGTTATAGCCCAAATTTTGTTAAATCTATATTGAGTGTTAAAATGATTCTGACTATGTAAGTATTTTCATAGAAGCAACAGAACACAGTGAATAAGAGTAAGAATTCTGGAGATAGATTTGAATCCTGCCTCCACCCCTAGCTGTATGTGGTAGGCTAAATAATGTCTCCTCAAAGATGCCTATGCCCTAATCCCCAAATCCTATAGCTATGCTACTTTATTTGGTATGAAGGGTCTTTGTAGATGTGACTAAGGTAAGGAGCATGAGGTGGTGAGATTATCTTGTATTACCAGGTGGGCCCAATGTAATCACCAGGGTCGCATTAAGAAAAAGACAGAAGAATCAGAATCAAAGAGAGAAGATGTAAAGTTGGAAGCAGAAGCCAGAGGGAGAGAAAATCCTATGCTGCTGACTTTGAAGATGGAGGAAGGGGCCAGGAGCCAAGAAATGTAGGCACCTCTAGAAGATGAAAAAGGCAAGGAAATGGATTCTTCCTCAAAGCCTCCAGCTAGAATGCAGACCTGCAGACACCTTGATTTTGGCTCGTTGAACATTATCTTGGACTTCTGCCCTCCAGAAGTATAAGATCATAAATTTATGCTGTTTCAAGCAATTAGGTTTGTGGTAATTTGTTAACAGTAGCAGGAGAAAACTAATACACAGTGTGACCTTCAACAAGTTACTTAACTTCTTTGCCAAATATTTATCTACAAAATGAGTTACTGTGAAGATTAAAGGAATTAATAAATGTAAAGCATTTTGAACAGCGCCTAGCACATAGTAAGAGTGATATGTATATTTGCTGTTATTGTTTGCAGCTCAGCCACCAAGAGTAGTGTAATTATGTGCCTTTTCTTTTGTCTTTTCTTGGCACTTATAATTTTCTCTTAGTCTTCTATGCATTTATTGCTAATTCATCCCTAGCTATCAATAATAAAGTTGCCTGTCAATATGGCCATATATACAGGTAATGTATTTATTCCATTTTTTCTGGGAGACATCACTCCTAAAGCCTCACATTCTCCTCACCCTATAAGGAGGTTTCCTGTCTCAGAGCTGTTGGCCCTTCATTGTTATTCTGGGGATTCCTTTCATTCTCTTCTGTTAGGTCTGCTTTCATTGATTCTGTCTTCCACTCTTTTTCTTTTTTCATTTTTCTCCAGCTTTATTAGGATACAATCACTTCTTTCTCTTTCTTGATATACTTTCTAATTTTGATGGTACACATCCTGCAATAGCTTCTGATGAAGGGTACCTGAGAGGTAAATTTGTTGAGAACATGATTGCCAGAAAATGTTTTTATTCTACCCTCACACTTAATTGATAGAATGGCTGGGTATAATTTCTAGTCCCATAGAATGAATGCTTGTGTCCTCCCAAAATTTGTACATTTAATCTTAATCCCCAGTGTGATGGTGTTTGGAGGTGGAATTTCCTGCCCTGCTTAGGAGCCAGAGGTTTGGGAGACCTCTGTGTGTGCACAGTAAATTTCTTCATGTCTTCTTGGTATGTGTGTGGCATCTTCAGTATTGACATTAAAATCCGTTCATCATCTGAAGAGTGACCACAACACAGCTCCACCCCTTACTATCTGAATGATCTTGGGTAAATTACATAATCTTTTTCCATCTCAGTTTCCCGTTTGTAAAATGAGGATAGTAACAGCACTGATGCTATTGTTGTAAAGATCAAATGGATTAATACATGTTCAGTGCTTAAGGCAGTACTTGACACATAGCAAAAATTTAACAAGTGTTAGTTATTACTGGTGTAAACTGAACCTTTTTTATTCAAAGTTTTGGCCATTTGAGTTCTTTCAATTAAAGGACTCAGGTTAATTCAACTATGAGACATATTTTTGATGTTTAATTTATATTCACTCTATTCTCTACTTACAGAACTTTTCTCACACTTTGTCTCCTATTTTCCATCAGAAATTCTTATTTCGCTTTATGGGACATTTTCTCATCTTTACTCCAGCTCTTTCATGGCCTTTATATCCTTTGGCTTTTTTTTTTTTTAAGATTTTATTTATTTTTAGACAGAGGGGAAGGGAGGGAGGAAGAGAGGGAGAGAAACAGCAATGTGTTTGCCTCTTGCACACCTGCTACTGGGGACCTGGTCCTCAACCCAGCCATGTACCCTGACTGGGAATTGAACCCATGACCCTTTGGTTCACAGGCCGGCACTCAATCCACTGAGCCATACCAGGCAGGGTTTGTCTTTTTAATTAATAATAGAATCCCAGTTTTGTTTTGTTTTAAGATTTTATTTATTTATTTATTTATAGGGGAAAGGAGGGAGAAAGAGAGGGAGAGAAACATTGATTGGTTGCCTCTAACATGCACCCTGACCAGGGACTGAACCTGCAATGCAGGCATGTGCCCTGTCTGGGAATCAAACTGAAGACCTTTTGCTTTGTGGGATGATGTCCAACCAACTGAGCCAATTAGTCAAGGAGATTCTCTGGTTTTTTGTTTTTTAAGAAAATAAGTATTTTATTTTTCTTAATTATATTTTATTGATTATGGTTTTACAGTTGTCCCGAATTTTCCCCCTTTGCCTCCCTCCATCCAGCACCACACACTCCCTCAGGCAGTCCCCACGCTATTGTTCATGTCAGTGGTCATGCGTAGGTTCTTTGGCTACTCCATTTCCTATACTGTATATTACATCCCCATGGCTATTCTATAACTACCTATTTGTACTTCCTAATCCCCTCTCCTCTTAACCCATCCCCCTACACTGCCTTCTCATTTGGCAATCATCAAAACATTCCCTGTATCTGTGATTCCCTCTCTCTTCTTCTTGTTTTCTTAGTATGTTTTTTAATTCAATTGTTGACAGATATGTATTTATTGCCATTTTATTATTCATAATTTTGATCTTCTTTCTCTTAAATAAGCCCCTTTAACATTTCACATAGTAATGTTTTGGTGATGATGAACTCCTTTAGTTTTTTCTTCTCTGGGAAGCTCTTTATCTGCCCTTCAGTTGTAAATGATAGCTTTGCTATGTAGAGCAATCTTGGCTGTAGGTCTCTACCTTTCATAACTTTGAATATTTCTTGCCAATCCCTACTAGCCTGCAGAATTTCTTTTGAGAAATCAGCTGACGGTCTTATGGGAACTCCCTGTATATAATTAACTTCTTTTCTCTTGCTGCTTTTAAGATTGTCTCTTTACCTTTAACTTTTGGCATTTTGATTGTGTGTCTTGGAGTGGGCCTCTTTGCATCCATCTTGTTTGGAACTCTCTGCGCTTCCTGGACTTGCATCTCTATTTCCTTCACCAAATTAGAAAAGTTTTCCTTCATTATTTTTTCAAATAGATTTCCAATTTCTTGCTCTTTCTCTTCTCTTTCTCCCCTAGGATGTGATTGTGGGTCCACCTGAAGTTGTCCAAGAGGCTACTTACACAATTCTCATTTTTTTTAATTATTTTTTTCTTCTTGTTGTTCTGATTGGATGTTTTTGGCTTCCTTATGTTTCAAATCATTGATTTAATTCTGGGCTTCATTCACTCTACTGTTGTTGTTGTTGTTGTTTTTTCCCTGTAAATTGTTCTTAATTTCAATTAGTGTATCCTTTGTTTCTAACTGGATCTTTTTTTATGCATTTGAGGTCCTCACTAAGTTCCTTGAGCATCCTTCAAATCAGTGTTTTGAACTCTGCATCTGATAGATTGCTTATCTCCATTTTGTTTAGGTTTTTTTTCTGGAGTTTTGATCTGTTCTTTCTTTTGGACCATGTTTCCTTGTCTCCTCATTTTGTCAGCATCCCTGTGTTTGTTTCTATGTACTATGTAGAGCTACTATGACTTACATTCTTGGTAGTGTGGCCTATTGTATTAGGTGTCCTGTAGTGTAGTGGCACAGCCTCCTTTATCACCTGAGCTGGGTACTTGAGGAGCACCCTTCATGTGGGCAAGTACACCCTCCTCTTGTAGTTGAGTGATTGATATTGGCAAGAAAATGGGAGGGACTTATCCAGGACAGTCAGCTGCAAGGACTGGATGTGAACACTGACCACCAACCTCTGCCCTCTGAGGAGGATCAGCTGTGTAGGGGCTGCATGGTGGTGCTCTGACATGATCTATAGCTGTCCACTGGTTGCACAGGCTCTGGGGTTTCATGCATGATGCAAGCCAAGGCCCTCCCAAATCTGTGTTTTGCTTAGGGCCACCCTGCCTGGGCAGTAAAGTAATCTGAGATGGCTGCTACTTGTGCTGGGCTTAGAGATTCCAAGGCAAAGCCAAGCTGTGAATCTATGCTGGCTGCTGCTAGTGTCAGGAGTGGATCACTTAACAAAGGTTATGGGGGTTGGGGGCTCACTGATACCAGCTGTTTCTTGTTTGAGACGACTTAGAAAGTTGTGAAGCATGAGCCAAGACTAGCCATTAATATGGAAAAGTCACAGTTAACAGTGTGTGGGCCCACTGAGTGTTGTGGCTGAATGGATTGAGTGCTGGCCTGTGAACCAAACATTCGGCAGTTCAATTCCCAGTCTAGGGTACATGCCTGGGTTGCAGGCCAGGTCCCCAGTAGTGGGCGTGTGAGAGGCAACTGCACATCGATGTTTCTCTCCCTTCCTTCCCCTCTCTCTAAAAATAAATAAATAAAATCTTAGAAAGAAAACAGTGCGGGGACCAATAATTTGGGTGGGATGGAGTCTCAGGAGATCTCCTGGGTGGGGCAAATAGTTTTAGGCATGTTGATGGAGTCTCAGATATGTCACCTGCCTGCCAGCTCTGTGGCTCTGTGGCTCTGAGGCTCTGTGGCTCTGTGTGGGGGGAGAGTTCAGCAAAGGGACTGTGGCCTCTGTCTACCTTTCTGCCTGGGAGAAAGATGTCCCCCAGCTCCCACCTTGATGTCAGACACTTCAGTTCTCTCTGTATGTCACTGGTGACTTTCAACCAGCTACTCTGGTGCTAGAACTCAGAGGGAGTGAGTCTGAGTAAGTCTGTATGTGGGTTCTTTAAGGGGAACTGCTTGGGACTCCAGAAGTTTCTTCCACCAACTCAATCCCCACTGGTTTTTGCAGCCAGAAGTTTTGGGGACTTACCTTCCTGGCACTAGAACCCTGGGCTGGGGGCCTGGTGTGGGGCAGGGACTACTCACTCCCAAAATGTCCCTCCCAAATTTTTATCCATCACACATGGATATGGGACCAGCCCATTCTGCATCTCTGCCCCTCCCACCAGTCTGGATGGACATGGTTTCTTTAATTTCATAGTTGTCAGATTTCCATTCAGCTTGATTTCTGACAGTTCTGACTGATGGTAATACTATATTTTAGTTGTAATTTTGATGTGTTTGTGCAAGGAGGCAAGCCATGTTTACCTAATCCGCCATCTTGACCAGAAGCCTGTAACTACCAATTTTCAAATCCCTGTTTTTTTAATTACCCATTTGGTCATATGGAACTTGCACAATTGAATACTCTTGGAGTATCAAGGATGGATGTAATATTTGTAAATCATATTTCTGACTAGGGATTAATATCCAGAATATATACAGAGCTCTTAAAACTCAAAAACAAAAAAACAAACAGCCTGATTTAAAAATGTGCAAAGGACTGTGTAGACATTTCTCTAAAGATATATACAAACATCTGTTAGGCACATGAAAAGGCACTCAACATCACTAATAATTAGGACAGTGCAAACTAAAATCACAATGAGTTACCACTTCACACTCAGAATAGCTATTAGTAAAAAAGAAAAAAGAAAAAATAACAAGAGTTGGTGAAGATGTGGAAAAACTGGAACCTTTCTATACTATTGATAGGAATATGAAATGTGCAGCTGCTGTGGAATAGAGTATGGTGGATCCTCAAAAAGTTAAACATGGAATTACCATATGATACAGCCATTCTGCTTCTGGATATATACCTAAAAGAACTAAAAGCAGGGACTGAGGCCTGGCCAGGTGGCTCAGTCAGCTGGAGTGTTGTCCTGTACACCAAAAGGCTGCGGGTTTTATCCCTGGTTGGGGCATGCGGGGTCTATGCCCCAGGTCAGGGCATATACCTAGGTTGCAGGTTCGATCCCCAGTTGAGGCATCTACAGGAGGCAACCAATAGATGTTTCTTTCTCACATCGATGTTCTCTCTCTCCCCCTCAAATCAATAAAAATATCCTCAGGTAGGGATTAAAAAATAATAATAAAATAAAAGCAGGGACTCAGATATTGGTACACCCGTGTTCATAGCAGCATTAACTACAATAGTTAAATTCCATGGACAGATGAATGGTTAAACAAAACCATTCTTGATTTCTGGTATATACAAATGTATACACTATTAAGTATATATAAATAGCATGGAAAATTATTCAGCTTTAAAAGAAAATGAAATTATGATACATGCTACAACATGGACAATCCTTGAAGACATCATATCTAGTGAAATAAACTAGACACAAAGGACAAATGTTGCATAATTCTGCCACGAGATACCTATAGTAGTCAAATTCATAGAGATAGAAGATAAAATGGCAATTGCCAGATAATAGGGGAAAGATGTATGGGGAGTTATTATTTAAGGAGTACAGAATTTTAATTTGGGATGATGAAAATGTTCTGGAGATGGGTAGTGGTGATGACTGCAGAATAATGTAAATGTGCCTATGTACTATGATGAACTGTATACTTAAAACTGGCAAAAGTTGTAAAATATATGATATGTGTATTTTACCACAATAAAACTTAAAAAGATACTCTTCAAGGATGAAGATTTATCACCATGACAACAATGGGATGTGGGGAAGGGTTGGCAGACTCCTCCTGTCTCCCTCTCTGCAACGACAGCAATCCCTATAACTTCATGACTGGTTATTGTCTCCTATTTGTCCCTTTGGACTCTTATTTATTCTGAATACCACTACCAAATACCACATGGTTACTTCCCTCTTTGTCTTTTTTATTGTTTTAGCTACCATAGTTTCTAAAAAGAAGTCTGCTATATTTTTTATCTTTTTTCCCCTCTGTATGTAATGTACCTTTGTTCTCTGTCTGCTTTTAAGATTTTTTCCTTGTCATTGGTTATATCTAGTAATGAATTTATAAGAGACAGCATTAGTGGTAGAGAGGAAAAGTACAGGAGCCAACCAACAAGATCTCATTGCTATCCTGGTAATAAATCTTCATCCTTGAAGAGTATTTCTGGTTGTGCGAGGATACTGTATGGACCAGAAGACCTTGTTTTTCAAAACTATGAGATAATGTAAGTTTCTATCGCACCATACACCCGAGGACCACCTTAGGAAAAGAAGCAGTGGAGGGAATGGGGAAGTAACCTTGGAGACAGATTTTTTATTTCTAACAGAGATGTGTTTCTTGTAGGACCCATTCAAACTATTTAATCAGATAAAACTTAAAACAACAGTAGTCAATGCCGAAAGGACCTACACCTAAAAATACAAGTTGGAAATATATGAAACAATGTGACTAGTGTTGCTGGTGTTGTGCAATGTACTGGCCCTGCTTGCTACCCTCCTTCTCACTCTTCATTTCATATTATTCGCATCTCTGTTCAATGCTCCTTCCACAAGCAGCTTTTAAATTAATCATTCTGTCCAAAACAGCCATTTCCTCAAACATTCCTTAACCTTGCTTTATTTTTCTTTGTAGCATTTAATCAAATGACATTTTATTATTTATTAGTTACTTGTTAATTGTCAGTCCTCTCTACTAGAGAATAAGCACCAAGGGTGCATCTTCATTGTCTTACTCATATCATATACTCAGAGCATAGATCAGAGCATAAGCTCAATAATATTTGTTGAATGAATTTATCTGGTTGTTTATGTATTTACTTTATATTATTTATATGAAGTATATATTTAACATTTATTTCACTAGTATGTTATTGAATCTGACATTAACTGTCATTTACATTTGTATTATTTATCCATTCATTGTTCAATCACTTACTAAGCCTCTATTTTGTGTTATGTATATAGTTAGCATGAGAGGTGTATAAAAAAATATTTCCATAAAGAAGTCCCCACTTCCTAACGAATAAATTCAAAGTCAAAGTTCTTAGCAGGCAAAGACTGTATACCCTAAATCCAAGGGGAAAATAAATTTTTATGTTTTAAAAAACACTCGAGAAGTTAGATTTGTTTCTGGAAACGTGTAAGAGACTACTCTGCTTCCTTCCAGCCCCGCCAAGGAGCTCAACTCCCCAATTTTCCCCCAGTGTCAGGTCCTAACCAGCCTTGCTCAAAGCTCCTCCCTTGGTAATTGATAGGTGGGGAAGTCCCACTAAGCACCCCCCACACACACACACGCACACACATCTCTCCTTGTTATACTGAGTGGCGCGACCCGTGGGAGGGGCCGCTGGATCAACCAATGGAAAGAAGCGGGAGTAAGAGCCTGTGTAAACAAACGCAGAGGTGCTGTTCCTTGCGCTCCTCCCATCCGACGCCCAATGCCTTGACCCACTGCCTATCCAGGGCTAGCATAGCGTCCTTTCAGCCAATAAGAACCGGAGTCTCCCGCAAGGAGGCGCCCCACCTGGAGGGAAAGAACGAAAGGAGCGAAGAGACAGATGTTAATACCAATCAGAAGCTGGGACTTCTGAGAGAATGGGAGGTAACTGCTTCACATTTAAGCCAATAAGCATCACACGTGCCCTTCTAGGTGACTGAGCGGCATCCTCTTCAGCCCAATAGACGAATAGGGCGGTGCCCAGCAACCAATGGCTTGTGTTCGGGGGCGGGGTGAGGAGTCAGTGAGCTGTAAGAGGCAACCTGGCGAGTGGTTCTCGGTGCTGTGGTTCACGCTTTGGTACTGGAGGCCGAGACTGTGCTGACGGCGACGACCTGTACGGCGACGGCTGAGGCTCTCAGAAGAGCGGCGGAGTAGGGTCTGAGAGGCTTCAAGTCAGCCCAGGTGGGCTCAGGCGCCCGGGCCGCCGGGGAGGGGACCCGCGGGAAGCGCCGTTCCCCTGGTTTGGGGGTAGCCCCGCGCCTCCTTTTCCGCCACCTTCGGGGCTGTGAGGGGCGGCGCGCGTCCGCCCGAGCTCCAGTGGGTAGGGTAAGCCGGCAGGTCTCACGTCGCGTCAGCTGCGGTGCCCCTTCGCCCTTGGAAGCGCGGTGCTTTCTTCCCGCAAAGGCGCGCTATTCATCTCCCATCTCCCAACTTCCCTAGCTTCCCCCCCACCCCGCCCCCAACCCTCTTCTAACACTCGGACTGAAATCTCTGGCATGCAAGCCCTTTACTACCTCAGTGCAACACTGCTAGGCAAATTAAGCATTGCTGCATCTCCCGGTACCCCTTCCCGCGGTTGCGCATTTTGCCCCTCCCCCATTCGGGGCCACCCCCCCACCCCCACCCCGTGTTTTTTTTTGCGTTTTTTCTCTTCCTCCACTCCCTTTACTCCAGCCCTCATTCTTGATACCTAATTTGAGTTAGGAACCTTGGCCGCTTCTCTTCTGCCTTCCCTAATGCGAGTGAGTACTGTACCCTCCTCCCACCCCCTACATTTCATGCTCATCTCTCATGGAAACTAACATTTTCCACCTGCCGCTTCCAGGCAGCTGGAAGGTGAACACCGGAGAGGCAGACTACACTGTACAAGGAGCTTTACAAGGTTGGAAACTTTAATCGGTTTTGTAAATGGTAAATCATTCTTGTCTTCCTTAAAATGGCATTGGGTCATCATATCCTCTCTAGAACCTTTGTCCCAGTACAGTTGTTTTGGTGATAATTTCAGAAAATGCAGTCGAGAAGGATTTACTGGCAGAAAGAAATTTAACATGTATTATTATTTTTAAGTAGATAGAATTGGATGACATTTTAAACAGGTTAACTGGAGTGTCAGAGAGTTTGCAGTGTGAGGGCCTGACCACTCTATCATAAATTACAGAACATACTTTAGCTGTGTAGCACAGTGTGATTTGATCACACCCAACCTGTGGACATATAGCATTGAAACTGTTCAAAAATGACATTCTCTATTCCTCTTTCACAGAGAATTTGTATTCATCTCCATAGTATCTCAGTTTGGGTTTCAGTAGTGTTGATTTCAGCCATATGTTCTAGAAAATAGTGCAAACTACATTGTGCCTAAATAAAATTATGCCAAGAACTTCATGGGGAAAAAGTAATTTGGCAAACTTCGATTTGATTGAGACTTTAGAGAGTTTTAAAAATATCAACCTGGGTATTGGAGGGTTCTGGAACTGAGGGCTTTGTTTTGGGGAATGGGGGAAATTGAACTATTGGGATAAGCCCAGTGGGGCCATTAGGCTGTGTGTGTATGAGAGTGCAGGTAGAAGAGTTTCAGGATAAATTTCATGAAACTAATTTCATGACCTAGTTTCATGATTTAACATAAATTGGAACCGTTTTTCTAGCTCTCAGTGGTGAACTGTAAGCAGTGAATTTAATGTCATGGCCACACTATTTTGGCCAGAATTTCACAAGCTTTTGTGAAAAATTATTAGTTTTTCTTATTCTATTTGTAACATATATATCAATATGCCTCCTTGTATGTTAAGACTGTACCTTGTATATTGAGTAGTAAGCCTAGCAGAGTAAATTAAAAGGAATCTTTGCTATGGGGAGGCAACAATGTCTAATGAACCATATGTTTTAGCCCTATTAATAAATCACACTAAAAAGAGGAAGATCTTAAAGCTGTTCCAGTTAATGCCCAGGTGTTTAGAACAATAAAAAGAACTTATGACAGAATTATTAGCCGTCAAAAAGAGAAATCCTGGACAAATAGCAAATCTGTGAGAGGGTCACTATTGTGAGTTGGTATAAGGCTACAGTTGGAAACCAGTTATTTTTGTATAGTCTTTTCACATGACTTATAATTACTTGTTTGCAAATTTAAAGGATTATAGTTACGATTTCTTTCTAGTGATCTTGCCTTTAAGGAGTTCACAGCTTAATGGAAAGAAGACCTGTAGACAAAGAATTAAATGCAGACGGAGAGGTTCTGCAGTACGGGATGTAAACAGGGCAGAGAAGCACTGTGGCCCCATGTCAGAACCCTGTCACATCTCCAACTGCTCTAGACTTTCTGAAGTGCCATTTTCTTGAGCCTACCTGTTTATTTCACACACTTCGGCTTCCCTCTGTAGGTGCTGTTCTCTTCCACAGTGTACATGCCCGGTGAGGTCCTATTTCAAAATCTTGAAGCTTTCCACTGGCCTCCACCGTAGACAAATAATTGTTTTTTATATCTTTGTTATTTTGTTATAAATAATTACAGTTGATTCTCATTATTCACAGTAATTATGCTCTATAAAATCACCTAGATCACCAAATTAGCAAATACAGAACCATGTTCCCAGGGAAAATGTGTTCATACATATATACATGTGTCACATAGATTATCACTCATTCTGGTAGATCCTGGTTTTTTTATTTTTACGAAAGAGAAAGTGAGGTTCAGAAGTGTTAAGTGACTTGTTTGAGGCTGCCCCCTAACAGGTGCAAGAGTTAGGATTCAAACCCTTTCTTCCTGGCTCCAGTGGCAAAGCTTCTTGCACTACACTGCACTGCCCCCTACCGTTTGTGTCCTTCAGTCATCTCCGTATGAGAGCTGAAAGAAAGCAGAGAACACTGCCTTGTTCTACCTCAGATGGAAATGTGAGGGGTGACTGAAAATTTTTGCCATTTTCTACATGTCTGTAAATGACTGTGCAGCTGCCACAAGTATTGATTTTAGGATTACAAATAAATTTTAACAGGTAGGTAAATTCTTAAATACAGGACCCACAACTAATGATGATCAACTGTGCTTGTAAATGATCCCTGGAATCTATTTTCTGATACTCCCCTCTCCTTCATCTACTGTATATCCCTTAGCCTCTTTGAGAATTCATTCACTTATTCATTTATTCAATAATTTTTTAATGAAGCACTTACTGTAAGTCAGGGTCTGTTCCAGACTGTGGTGAACAAATTAGAGATTAAGCTCCTGCCTTTATAGATGTTATATTCAAGTAAGAAGGACAGACAGCTGGCAGTCCAGAGCTCAGGGGAGAGGTGCAGTTTGGAATTACCGATTATCTTGACCAAAGTGACACCTGGTGTACCCCTCCCATTTCACATCCCCTACAATACTGACTTCCAGAACATTCCTATTCTGGTCTGTGCATAAACACTTCCTTTTGAGCCAAGCTATGTCCTAGATGATCTCCTTCAAGTTCAACCTGTCCTTAGTTCGGGTTCTGACTCCTGGTCCAGTCTTTAGTGGCCAAAGAAGTAGAATTGGTTTCAAATGTTATCTGTCCCACAGACTATAGCATATACAAAAGGAACCCTTTAGTGTCGGTTTCTTCAGACGACAGTTGAGCTACAACAGTCCTTAGCGATTCCTGAATGTCTGTTCAATTCAAATACCTATCACATGATCTTAGATAATGTTCAGTAAAGCACCTAACAAAGTAATTGACACATGTCACAAAATTCCATAAATCTTCCTTTCGGTATTGCATTTATTATTATTGTATGGTTATTTTGTTCACATGGCTGTCTTCCTTCCTAGACTGAGCTCCATGAGGCAGGATCCACATCTTCATTCTTCTATCCTTGGCACTTAGTACAGTGCCTGTTATATATTAATAGATGCACAAACGTATGACTTGAGGAATTCCTAACTCTCCTGAAAGGATGGGAATATATGAAGTCTTTCTAGACAAGGTATTGTTTAAGCTGGTTCTTAATGGGTAATTAGGAATGTCTTCCCTGTGAGTAAAATGTTGAGACAGCATGGTAAGCAGGGACCAGCAGGTGCAAAGGCACAGAGATATGAAAAGATAAGGAAGGTTCCTGAACTCTCCTAGTAGATTAAAAAAAAAAAAAGCAAGCAAACAAAAAACACCTAAGGAAAAAACTGTGTGGACTTGGCTAGAGAGCATGTTACAACAGAGCGACTGAGTTAACCATGACCACAACTACTCAGTTATGAATGTAAACTTTAGGGAGAAACTTGTTCCAGTTGTTGGCAGGGTATCAGTAATAGTTTAGGAATACAAATGTTGAACTCTGGGAACTGTTAGGCTGCAGTGAAATTATTTGCATCATCATGAAGCTCATATGTGTCCCATACTGTTCAGGGTGTTCAAAGTATAATCAAACTTTATTCTCGAAAAGCTCACAAGCTAGCAAGGAGACAGATGGACTGACTGATTTTTCGTGTGATAAGTGAGGTAATAAAATGCTATAAGGAGAAAGGAGTAGTTTGTAATATAAGAAGCACTGGGGGGAAATTTTCTCAAATGAGGTGATAATTGAGCTAAAGGAAGGAGTTCAGTAGATCAAAATTCGTATTTTATGGTAGGAGAGATTTAAGAATGACCATTTTTGCTATTATCTGTTGTGGGTTTTAATTAATAGTTTATTCAAACAGTTTTTCTGAACACAAAATGTGAATAGTTACGTCATAGTAGAAGAAATTTGTGTCAAAATAAACTGGCTTAACGAAAGGTTTCTGTAATGCTAGACTTCTCTAGAGCCTTTACTTTATTATTGTCCACTGTAAACTGTAGATCTCCAAAAAGGGTACATTGCATTTAACCACGGCTTCCCCTCCTTCCCCCTCCCACACGGCCCCATCCCCACAGCATGCCTAAACACCTTTTACAACAGAATTATATGAGATATAGTTTGAGGAATGATGAATTAAAATATATTTTTACCAAACCATGATTTATCAGTGCTCTCCATGTGCATTTTAAAATAGCCTGTATAATCTTATAAGAAAAGAGAGACATTTAGAAAGATATATATTCTAACCAAGTTATTATCATCCATCACCCCCATGACCCCCCATTGAAAAGTATGGCTTATATTTTAAAATTTCATTGGAGACATTCTGGGGTGTTGCAGAACCAGAACAGAAGTTAGTACTGGGGGCAAAGGCAAAGGCTGTCTTGAAAGTGATAATCTTCCAACTTGAGAGGATACGGCTTTTATTGTATGTTCATATTAGGCCATATCAGACATGTATTTTGCCAGTCAGGTATTTCATTGAGGGACGTTCTGAAAATCTACACCCTCATCTGACTCTGGAGTTTTGGGGGTTGTATGCCAGTGTTCTCCTTTCAATACGATCTGATTATATGAGCATTAGGGACAAAGATCTTATACTATGTAATTTTAATTCATCTGCCAGTTCTGATTATGTGAGTAACTCCTGAGGAATTGTCGAAATTAAGGAAGCAATAATTGTGTTTTTGATAGCTCATTGAATTTGAAGTCAGAAGATGTTGGTTTGAAATTTGTCTCTGCCAGCTTTCTATTTGAATGACCTTGGGCACAGCTACCTAACCATGTGTTGCCTCCATTTCCTTTTTGATAAAATGAAGATACATAGGGTTAGTGTAAGAATTAAGTAGTGCACATAAACATTACAAACTCCGAGGCACTACAGAAATATAAGACAGACTAAAGGAATTTATCCAGCTTAATTTGAATTAACATTTTAATTTTAGTTTTTAATCTTATATTACAAAAATAATATGTAAAATTCTAAAGCATTGGTAGACCAAAAGGGGGAAAAACTCAAAGCTCTCCATAGATCCACCATACTGAGACAGTGGTTAACATTTTTATGGATATTTTTATACTCTCTATGCATATTCTTGTCCATGCACATATAGACATATACCACCAAACCTCGGTTCTCAAACAATTTGTTGTCAGTTCTCAACCAAATTGTTCATAGAAAAAATGTCTCGGTTGTCAAACAAAACTTTGATTCTCCACCCAACAACCCTTTCATGCTGATACCTGTATGACCAGTCACACATCTCTTAGGCAACAAGCAAAGGAGATTCAGTTTTTGAACAAGCTGCTTCTCAAACAGCCTTCCAGAATGAGTTAAGTTCAAGAACTGAGGTTCCACTATACACATTTTTTTATATTAGAAATGGGTTCATCTTGGCTGTTTGTTTAGTCACTTTATTTTTATGACATAAATCCCCTAAAAGCAGAGGTCCCCAACCTTTTCAGCACCAGGAACTGGTTTTGTGGAAGACAATTTTTACACAGACAAAAGTCGGGGAACAGGAGGCAGAGCTCAGGCGGTAAAGTGAGCGAAGCTTCACCAGCTCACCCACCACTCACCTCCTACCGTGCAGCTCGGTTCCTAACAGCCCAGGGGTTGGGGAGCCCTGCCTAAAAGCACAGTTGCTTGGTTCAAGTAATTATTAAGTCTTTTGCTATATATTGCTTCATATAATGAGAACTGGGAAAGGTGCTATGTTCTCAGCCTGGTGAATGTGCGACCTTGTGGTAATTTAATATCCTGAATCACTTCAGAAGCTTCATCAAAGGCACATTCAGAAGTGAACTTGATGTATGTACACAGTTATGCTTGATACTGTTTGTAATGGCATGATGGCAAGGACTCTAGTGTTTGTTAACAAGGAACTGGTTAAATAAACTTCGGTATATCCAAACCATGGAATATTGTATAGTTGTAAAAAAGAATGAGGAATATCTATGTACTCATGTAAAAGCACTTTAAGATATGTTTTAATTTATACAAAGGAATAAGGTATGGAACAATGTGTTTAGTATACTTTTTGTGTTGAGAAAGAAAGAAGGATAGAATAAAAATACACAGTCATATTTGCTTACAATTGCAAAAGAAATTCTCAAGTGTTATATAAGAAGTGAAAGTGGGATTTTCTTTACATATATTCATATATACACATGAGGTATGTCTAGAAGGTATCTGTCCATGTAATATGAAAAACAGAGACAGATTTATTGAAGAAGATAGAGGTACACGGAACATGGTACACAGGATAGTGATGCCTCAGTCCCCTTCAAAGTAGGCACCTTTGGACCTCACACAGTTCTCCAGGTCATCATCAGCTGCTCCATCATATTTCCCTGAATCTCATCAAAGGTCTGAAACCTCTTCCCTCTCAAAGGTGATTTTAGTTTTTGGAAAAGTCAGAAGTTGCAGGGCGCCAAATCTGGGCGGTAGAGGGGCTGAGTTATCTGGGTGATTTGATGTTTTGCAAAAAAACTCTGCAGGAGATGCGAAGTATGAGCGGTCGTGTTGTCCTGATGTAGCTGCCAGTCACCACTTGCCCATAGCTATGGCCTTCTGAATCATCCAAATAGTTTCTGCGGAGGAATGTTCAAGCTTAATGCAAAATTTGATGCAGATTTGTTACTCTACTTGCTCATTTTGAATGCGACAGTCACACAGTACACATGCTCACTCAACTGCATCTACAATCCCCATTAACTAGTACAGTGAAGTTGTCATTGTTCACGCATGCGCATTCCAGTCTGTTCTCCTTGGCTGCCAGATTACATTGATGTTGCGGAAACCATTCTTATTATATTAACAATGGCTGGATTTTTTTTGGACAGACCTCGTATGTATACGTATATGCATACATATATACTTAATCCTCACCTGAAGATATGTTTATTGATTTTTGAGAGAGAGGAAGGGAGAGAGAGAGGGAGAGACATCGATGTAAGAGAGAAACGTCAGTCAGTTACTTCCTATACGCACCCTGATTGGCGATTGAACCAGCAACCTAGGTATGTGCCCTGACTGGGGATCAAAACCTCAATTTGTTGGTACACAGTGATGCTGGAACCAACCAAGCCACCTAGCCAGGGCTATTTATATATTCTTAAAAATTTTTTGAATCGTGTTTGTATTTTCATAAAATGAGTGAATGAATGAGTGAATGAATGAGGTTATAAGACAGAGGGTAAAAGTATCAGAGGGGTAGCCCATCTTTTTGGTACCTGGTGAATACATAGAAACAGCAAAAATTGGAAGAGTGGCCTCAGCAAGGGGTTGGCAGCCATTTTTCTCATTTTACTCAGTTTTGTATATTTTAAAAATAAGAAAAATAAAACAATTTAAAATGTTCCCAGATGGCAGTCCCCATTGCTTTAATAGCTGCTTTCTTTTTCATATTCACTTGTAGTGTTTTTCATATGCGTACATATTATTTTCTGTGTAATCACACTTTTCATACCTTTAAACTTAATAATATTTTTTACAGGAGGACCTTTTTTTTAAAAAATGAAGGTAGGGAACCTTTGCCCAGGACACATTCTAAGAGTGGGCCTCTTATCTACATCAAGAAGCAAGTATTCAAGCCCTCTAGTCTACATGAGACACACATAAGAAAAATAAAGAGATTTAAATAAATATAAATGAAAGTCACATTTCTCCTGATTATAAAATAAACCATGTTCCTTTTTGTAATTACTCAACAAAAAAAAATACAGAGAAAAAAATGATCTTTAATTTTGCCACTGAAAACATTTCAGTTCTTTGGCTTTTTAGACTATTTTTATGCATGCAAACATTTTAGAAAGTAGAATCATAATATATAGTCTTTTTTTCACTTACTGTAGTTCGAGACTATTTCCATGGTAGCAAATATGTTCTGGCATCATTTTTAATAGCTGGATATAGTTATAAACTAACTATTGCCACCCCTGTGGTGAAATTCCTTGTATATGCATTTTAGCAGAATTGAGCAAATATTTTTGCACTGAATTCCTAGACGTAGAATTTCTTGAGGAAAATGGTACAAAACACTTTTAATATAAATTTTCAAATTATCCCGTGGAAAAATTGCTTACATTTCTATCCCCACACACAGTTGAGGAAACTCAATTTCCTTCCTACATTTGTTACCTTTGCTGGTATTTAGGCAGAAAAATCTCACTTTTAATTTACATTTCTTTGATTTCTAGTGACTGACTCTTTTTTGTATGCTGATTGGCCATTTTTCTTGTAAGAATTGCCTGTTTCTTCCTTACCTATTTTCTTTTGAAGCATTTGTCTTTTTAAAGTAATTTTTAAGATTTCCTTATAGACTAAGGATATAAACGTTTTAGTTGTTGAGATTACAAATACTTTCCCCCAGAAAGTAATTTCCCACTTACCTTTATTTTTGTTTTCTTCCTAAATGAAAGCATTGTTTTTTCCTATAGTGTACTCACATCTATCCATTTTTTTTCTTTTGCGACTTTTCACTTTGGTGGCTTATTAAGAAAGACTTTCACCCATACCAAAGTTAAAAATATTTATTTAAATGTTGTATTTTAACATTTTAAACCTTAATCTGTATATAATTTTTTTGTGTGTGATGGTGGGCAATTTGTTTTTTATTTGCCCTCCCACCCTCAGTTTTGAATGGCTGACCGGTTGTCTCAATGATTATTCCTTCTCCACTATGTGAAATTCAGCTTATAACAAAGATCAAATTCCTGTTTCTGGACTTTGTGTTCCATTGATAGGTATATTTCTATGCTCATTCTATGCTGGCTCAATTAATTTTATATTTCTCTTTATTCTTTTAAAAACATTTTATTGAAATTATTTTTGAAGGTTTTATCAGAATTTTACAAAAGCTTTAGATTAATTTAGGAAGAGTTAATTTTTTTTTTGGTATATTTTATTGAGTATGTCATTACAGTTGTCCCATTTCTCCCCCCCCATAACCCCTCCGTCCTACACCCCATTTCATCATCCATACCTAGGAAGAGTTAATATTTTACGGTATTTCCATCCATTTATCCAAGTTATTAAAGATTGATTGATCGGTTGATTTATGTTTAGAGAGAGGGGAAGGGAGGGAGACAGAGAGGGGAGAAACATCGATGTGTGAGAGACACATCAATTGATTACATCTTGAATGCTCCCAACCCGACCAACCGCTCAGGCATGTGTCCCTGCTGGGAATCAAAGCAGAGACCCTTCAGTTTTCAGGACGATACCCAACCCACAGAGCTACACCAGTCAGGCATATTCAAGTAATTTGTTTTATGTTCTGTACATTTATTAGTTTTTTTTCCTGAATAATTATAGATTTTGTGTGTATGTATGGTATTTTAATTTGGGTCTATTTTTCTTTTTTCTAACTGGCTATTGTTGGCTTATATGAAAGCTGTTTATTTTCTATGTCTATGTTGCAACCAGTCTTATTATTAAGTTCTCTTACTGTTCCTAATAATTTTCAATTGATTCTTAGTCTTGCTGAAAAATGAAAATCATATTGGCAAAGAAGGATAATCTTGCCTCTTTTTTTATGATAGTTATGCCTCTTGTATCCTTGACAGATTGCATTGGATGGTAGTGTTCAAAGTTACAAGTAGTCATGATAGTGCATGTTCCTAATCTTTTTCCTATCTTTGATGGGAATGCACTAAAGTTTTGAGACAGAGAGATGCTTATGTGAATATATTGATTGCTTCTAAAGAAACTTGATTTTATTCCTTTATAAAAACTTATATTCCTTTCTAAAATTATTTTTTAAAGATTTTATGTATTTATTTTTAGAGAGAGGGGAAGGGAGGAAGAGAGAGGGAAAGAAACATCGATGTGAGAGAAATATGGATAGGTTGCCTCTTGCATGCATCCTGACTGGGGACCGAACACCCAACCGAGGCATGTGCCCTGCCTGACCAGGAGTCCAACCAGGCGACCTTTTGCCTTGTGGAACAATGTCCAACCAACTGAGCCACACTGGTCAGGGCTCTAAAATTATTTTTTAATGTGGTTTTTAACACATTTCTGGCAAATATTGAGATGCCCATGTAGTTTTGTTTTTCCTTTGCCTAATAAAATACTTTTTTATATTTCTCAGTTTTAGACCATCTTGCATTTCTGGGCTGAACCCTATTTGACCGAAGTGGTTTTGTTTTAAATAAATTGCTTGACTTTTATTTGCTAATGTTTTATGTCAACGTATATGTTTGTAGCATAAAAATAGGTCTATAGTTTTCTTTTGTGCTAATTTTATTCCTTTTAATGTGTTGAGTTACCTGTATACTAACCGTTAGGGGACTCTTTTCATTTCTTTGTGCTCTGGAACACTTGGATAGGAATTGTCTGCTTTTTGAAAGTAGGTGCTCTATGAACTATAGACTGATCTTGCCTAACATCTAAATCACCATAATCTCAATGATTTTACTGTACCTAGGAGCAGAACAGAATGTAATTATCTAGTGAGAGCTGACTTTATTTTGATAGTGGTGTTTTTGATGTCTTTTATTACCAAAGCTAGCACTGTGGTATCGCACTCATCATCTGAGGGTTTACTGGACCTTTGATTTAATATTGATCAGATATAACTGCTTAGTTCTGTAGTGTGCTTACAAGGACCCTGCTTTATTCTCACTGAAAACAAGTTATGCAGTAAAACTTTGCTGTGCTAGAAGCTTTTGAAGGATGGAGTATCCCGGTTTAATTTTATTAATTTGGAAATACCAAGGTGAGAAAAATTCTAAACTTTAACTCCCTGTTGAATGCAGATCTAAGATGGAACAAAATAATTCCACTTCTGTAGTAAGTTTGATATATTCAGACCGAGTTGATGTTTTATTATAGAATTCCTAAAGTGTCTGAGGATCACATTACAAAGATCCTTTTTTTAAAACTTTAGATGTATGAAAATGCGTTGTGCGTATTCAGGCTGGATGGGTACTGATGCCTAAGTATATATTGTAGATGAAATCTCTCATTACAACTTACTTTCTTATTTAACTCATAAAAAAAAACTATTTGAATGAGGGTGGGAGTTGTGAGGAAATTGTGTTTTTAAATCTGATGTCTTTATTTCATGGTAAGATAGACTACTATGCAGTACCCCTGGCATTGGACCTACAAAAAGAAACACATTTTTCTACTTGCCATATACCAGTGGTTTTCAAACTTATATTGCTTCAGAATCACCTGGAGGGCTTATTACTACACAGATTGCTGGGCCCCACCCAGAATTTCTGATTCAACAGGTCTAGGGTAGGGCCTGAGAATTTGCTTTTCTAATAAGTTCCTATCTAAGGTGATACTGATGCTGCTGGGCCAGGTACTGTATTTTGAGAACCACTGCGGTATACTAATTGTAAATACTAGAAATCTGGTTCTAAAAGAAGGCTAAATTTGGTCTGGGAATATTGCATAGGTTATGGAGCAAATCATGAAAGATTCAACCATTTGCTGCCAGCATAATGTGTTCAGGTAATTAGCAATACACAGTGACACAGCACAGTTCTTTTTTCATGATTTTAAGTCCTAGCCAAATATCAAGTGAGAAATTGTTTCATTTGCAAAACTTGGAGACTAGGAGACTCTGGTCAGATAGGATTTATTGATTGATCCCATGAAAATAGGGGTTATTTATATGTCCCTTTTACCATTCAGCCTTGCTTTAGAAGGGTCCAGTAATTTTTTTAAAATGTCGGATAACTTTGAGTGCTTACTAAATTGAAAGTTTTGTGTGTATTTTAAAGATATTCTTGAGCTTTTTAAAAACAGTAATTTAAGAGAATAAGAAACTTTTTCTAAAAAGAAGAAATCACTGGAATTATTTTATCATATTGGAATGTTGGAGAATATAGTCTGCTGCATAAAACATCAGAAGTGTTATGAATTTTTAATTATTCTAGTGATTTGTCATTGCATTGTTTGAGGTAATACTAGTAATTCTTGTAATCCCTCTGCAGATGAAAAAGGAAAGCTAAAATCATAGACCTGGCGTAGAAACTGGACACAGGAGACAACTGTGAAGGAATAGATAGATATATACACACACATATATACGTACACACACGTATACATATATATGATATGCATACACTATTTCTTAAAATTTTTTTTATATAGACAAAGATAACTGTTTTGAACTTAGGCCTCACATGGAAACTTCAAGTTGAAGAGAAAGAAAACTCTGGAAGCCACATGTTCTCACAGAGGAGATTTGCTTCAACAAGTTTTTCTTGCTTGTCTGCTACCTAATTTCTGTTGTTTTCCTGCTAACTGCCTCAGCTTTTCTAGCCGAGCAGTTGGTTCAGCATTGACTGTTGAAGGAATGAATAACTGGTATTGCAAGCAGTGAGCTGGGCAAACTCTACTTGGAAACATTCCTGTTTGTTCCGCTTTTCCTTCAGAGAAGATTTTGAATGCGGAAAGGAAGAGTAGAACCAGACCCTGCAGACTAGACCGCTGCTTTTGAAGCCTGGCTGCACATCACAGTTTCCTAAAGTGATCAGATCAGAGATACTCAATCTTTAGGATTTCACAGGCTAGTAGATTTTCAAAAATATTTTTAGGACAACATATAATTACAGTATTTTTTACAGTAAGGATTATAAAAACATTCTTATTAATATCATTCTATAAAAGGATATTTTAGCACCAAAAGACATGTGAAGGCCTTAATTCAATGCAAAAAAGTGGTTCTTTAAATTGAATGAATTTAACTTTATGAAAAACGCTAATTTTTATTATTTTACCACAGGCTGGTGACTGTTCACTTGGGATCAGCACCCATGTTTGGTCAGAGGCATAGAGCCCAGCTGACTACATAAGAATACTTTAGGAAGTTGTTAAAAATACCCCCACGCTCCATCCTAGGAGATCAGGATTCAGAATGTCTGGGGATGAAGACCCCAAATCTATATTGTGTTTTAGGAAGCTTTCTAACAGCTTGGAATGTTTATAGTAGAGAATATAATTTATTTTTATTTAAACACACTAGCATGTGGCGTGACCTTGTTTGTATTTTCCTTCCGAAGACCTGGTCTTGTTGAATGGCGTTTTTCTTCAGCCTGATTCCTCTACTCCCATTAGCAATATTTAAGAAAAAATCGGAGTTTTATAGCATAGTCATTATGGAACTAAAGTAGGAAGTGTGAGAGGATAGGGTAGTGGCTAAGAGCATGGGCTTTGGGGACAGAAGGGCATAAACTTAAGCCCCAATTCTGGCACTTACTAATATTGTTCCTTAGGCAAGGTGTTTAATCTCTGAATGATGGAGAATTCATCTGAAAAGCCAGGGTAATGACAGCACCTACCTCCTAGGATTGTTGTGAAGATTAAAAGAGAAAATGTTAGTCAGGTACTTAGAAGTGCTGTTATTTTATTCACATCTTCTCCCCTGTATTTGGGTAGATTACTTGTTTGCTCTTTGTAACCCGATTGTCCTGTGGAGCCCTCTCTTTCTGTTATATGTCTGGGTAAACATTCTTCAAATACTTTCCCGATTGATGACCTACTTTCCCAATTCAGTTTTGCCCTTGCAGTTTACACATCAAATCCTGCCTCTTCAATGGTTTCTACACCAAAAAACACCCATAGGCCCTCAAGCTTTATATGGCCCTAGCACTTCTACTGAAAATTGAAGGTCTTTGGGTAGAGACCACATTGTGCAGTGTGAGGCCTTTCACTAATATGAAATGTACCCTTTTGACTAATTTTTTTTCTTTGCTTATTTCAGCATTAGCCAGGGAAATGTTCTCCTTTCTCCAGTTGAACGGTTCTGTTCTTGCTCTCATCCCTCAAGGATTCTCCTTCTACCCCAAGTTTCTCCCACACAAAATGGCACCCTTTCTGAAAATACTTCCAGTGAAATACCTCATTACGTATGTATTTGGACTGCTTGGCTGCCCTCTCCCCACCTTGCTGTGGCAAACAATCCTTTTTGCCAGGAAGCTATAAAATAAATATGTGGCCCCTTGGGTGGTTTCTCTCGGGGCCCATGGTATGGGTTTTTTCTAGTTTAGATAACTCTACTGTGGCAAGCTTTTATGTGTAACATGAAGCTCATGGGGAGAGTGTTAGTTACCTGGTGTTAGTAAATGCTAAAATGGTAAACAAGAACATATAAAAAATTTTCCAAGGAGTAGGAGGGTTTTTTCCCCCCTCAAGAGTAATTTAACCTGTCAGAAACAGATTTCTGAGTGATGGCGTCACTGGCTGTGGAGAATAACTTAATACTCAATGAAAAGTGCTTAGCTGCAGATCCTAGCCCCTAAAGGCATGAGCATCCTTCCTAGGAAATGAGATTTAGAATACAGCACTCTAGAAATGGCAGTCAACAAATTATTTATGGAGGAATTGGTGGGTACACAAAAGCATGCTAGAAACTGTAAAAGACTTGATTACTACCCTTAAGAAACTTCTGCCCCGACTGGTGTGGCTTAGTTGGTTGGGCATCGTTCCACAAACTGAAAGGTTGCTGGTTTGATTCCCCGTCAGGGCACATGCCTGAGTCGCAGATTCTATCTCCAGTCAAGGTGTGTGTGAGAGGCAACCGATCAATGTTTCTTTCTCACATCGATGTTTCTCTCCCTCTCTTTCTCTCTCCCTCCCTCCCTCTAAAAATAAATAAAATCTTAAAAAAGAAACTTCTAAGGCTATAATAGACTGTTTCTAAAACAAATAATGTGTGTGTGTGTATTACATATATACACTTAAATACAAACAAAATCAAATGTGAAATAGGGTTGGAGGTGGGGGAGACCTTAGGCAGAGATTGTATTCAGGCTTCTATAGTGGCATTTCTGGTATTATGCATTTTGTTTTGTTTTGTTTTGTTTTTTCTGTTTTTTTTCCCCTTTATTCCCCTCCACTCTGCACCCTCCTTCCCACCAGCATCTCCTCCCCCTGCCTTAGTTCATGTCCATGGGTTGTACATATAAGTTCTTTGGCTTCTCCATTTCCTATACTATTCTTAACCTTCCCCTGTCTATTTTGTACCTGCCATTTATGTTTCTTATTCCCTGTACCTTTTTCCCCTATTCTCCTCCCACCCCCTTCCTGCTGATGACCCTCCATGTGATCTCCATTTCCGTGATTCTGTTCCTGCTCTAGTTGTTTGCTTAGTTTGTTTTTGTTTTTTTTTTTTAGGTTCAGTTGTTGGTAGTTGTGAGATGGTTGTCATTTTACTCTTCATAGTTTTGACCTTTTCCTTAGATAAGTCCCTTTAATATTTTATGTAATAAGGGCTTGGTGATGATGAACTCCTTTAACTTTACCTTATCTGGGAAGCACTTTATCTTCCCTTCCAATCTAAATGATAGCTTTGCTGGATAGAGTAATCTTGGATGTAGGTCTTTGCCTTTTATGACTTTGAATACTTCTTTACAGCCCTGTCTAGTCTGCAAGGTTTCTTTTGAGAAATCACCTGATAGTCTTATAGGAACTCCTTTGTAGATAACTGTTCCCTTTTCTCTTGCTGCTTTTAAGATTCTCTCCTTATCTTTAATCCTGGGTAACATAATTATGATGTGCCTTGGTGTGTGCTTCTTAGGTCCAATTCTTTGGGTCTTTCTGAGCTTCCTGGACTTCCTGGAAGTCTGTTTCCTTTGCCAGATTGGGCAACTTCTCTTTCATTAATTTTTCAAATAAGCTTTCAATTTCTTGCTCTACCTCTTTTCCTTCTGGCACCCTTATGATTTGGATGTTGGAACGTTTAAAGTCGTCCCAGAAGTTCCTAAGCCTCTCCTCATTTTTTTTTTTTGAATTCTTGTTTCTTCATTCTATTCTGGTTGAATGTTTATTTCTTCCTTCTGCTCCAAATCATTGATTTGAGTCCCTGTTTTTTTCCCTTCGCTGTTGGTTCCCTGTGTAGTTTTCTTTATTTCACTTTGTATAGCCTGCACTTTTTCCTCTATTTTGCGGCCATACGCAACCGGTTCTGTGAGCATCCAGATCCCCAGTGTTTTGAACTCTGCATCTGATAGGATGGCTATCTCTTCATCGCTTAGTTCTGTTTTTGGAGCTTTGATATGGTCTTTCATTTGGGCCATAAGTTTTTGACTATAGCATGCCTGTTGCATTCTAAGGGGTGCAACCTTAGGTATTTGCCAGGGCAGGCAACCTACGTGCTGCTTTGTGGCACTGTATGTAGGTGAGGGCTCCAAGAGGGAACAGTGCCACTTATTTGGCTGTTGGCGCTTCCCCCACTATCCATAAGCAAATTGGGCCCTTTTGGTGCTGGTTCCTGGGTGGGTGGGTTTGTGTATGTTCTGGAACCCTGAGGGCACTTCCAACGAACTCTCCTGTGAGGCTGGGACTTTCTCTTGCTGCTGCAACCCCCACATTTTTACAACCAGAGGTTTTGAGGCTTTCTTTTTCCTCACTGGAACCCTGGGTTGCACAGTCTGTCTTGCTCCCCTGTTGTCCCTCCCAGTTAATCCAAACACAAATGAGGGATTGCCAGCTGCCATCTTGCCCTCCCAGTCCTCCAGCCACCGCCTTGCCACGTCCCCTTTGCCCTGACTTCCCATCTCCATCCCCTCCCCACTACCAGTCTGGATGAATGTTTCTTCTTTAACTCCTTGGTTTTGGGACTTCTGTACAGTTCAATTTTCTGGCAGTTCTGGTTGTTTTCTGTTTTTAAATTTGTTGTTGTCCTTCTTTTGGTTGTGCGAGGAGGCAAAGTATATCTACCTATGACTCCATCTTGGCTGGTAGCAATACATAAGATCCATTTCTGGTATTATGCATTTAAAAAAATAAGTTAAACTATTACCATATCAGCTGAAGACATTTGAGGCCTTTGTTTTGTTATTGAGATTGTTACTGAGAAATGTTACTCGTATTTCATATGTAATAATTTGCCCATTGGAATGTTTTTGACTAGTGTTATCTGCTAAAGATTTCAGTTCTCAGTGTTTCCCCTGTTAATAGCATATATCTTTTTTGGAGCTGGATATGAAGAAGCCAAGGTCTCTGTGATGTATGACCATTTGATGTTATCCTTGGAGGACAATTGATGGCCTTTACCTGCCAGTATGGAACTTGAGGGTAGGGTTAGATACAAAGAGCCTGCCACTGAATTGTAGGCAAGTCTGTTGATTCTACCTTTTGAAGTACCTTTAAATGCTTTATGGAGTGCATTTCATGTCTGTTCTGTATGTTTCCAATAGGATAATAGCAATGTCACAGAACATGCTTGAGGCATCATGGTTTCTAAAAGTTTGTGTGTTATTAGTAACTGTTAGATTAAAAATGTAATAAATAAATACCTTAGACAATTAAACAGAGAACTGTTTGATAATTAAAGTTAAACAGAACTTCTGAGAGCTATGAATTTACTTATCCATGGATTTTTTTTTTTCCAAACAGGCATTCACAAGACCGGTGTTTTGTAGAACACCAATTTGGGAACTACTCAGTAGGAATTAGGACAATTGAGATTTGGACTGTTCCATGTAGAGTTTTCCACTGTATTGTAAAACTTGTCCTTAGTCTTTAGTCCTTCTATGATCAGAATCACCTAAAGCAGTTAATAAGCAAAAATACAAATGTTGGGCCTTGGCTTAGGGCTAACAAATCAGAACACCTGAAGGGTATGATGTAGAAAGCTTCCAGGTGACTCTGCTGTGCTCTAGAGACTGAGAACCACTGACTAGAAAGAGGCCTTCTCAACACTTGCTAAATGCAGTTTCAATCCGATTTGAGTGCACTTCTGTTTTATATTCTTGGATCTGGTCTGGGGACTAGACTATGCAGTAATTATGTTCAGTATAGCCATTCTTCCCAGAGTGTTTGTATCCAGATTTTCAGAGTCCATTTCATCAGTAGGATTAATTTATAGGTCACTATAGGACACAATAGAGATTGTCTTTCTAATCTGGCATCCTTGAGTTTAAATTCTGTTTGTAATTTATTTTTGTTTTTAATATATTTTCTATTAGGAAATCTAAATAATTTCCCCCTTGATTTGTCAGGTAATAAGCTTTTGAGAGATTCTTGTCAACTTCTAATTGCGGGTAAGTTCAGTTTTCTATGTGCTTAACAAGGGCATTCATACTTATTAGTAAGCCTTTTTCTTGTATCAGATGGAAGAAAACTAATGGAGCATTGTGTGTTGAGGGCAGTGTCGGAAAGCTTAGCAGGGTAGTTACTCCCTTATTTTCATTAAAGTCCATGCAGCTTCTCTGAGAACAAATGAAATGGAACTAGAGGGAAGAAGATCGTTGTAATGAGAGATGGACCTGAAATTTTTAAAACCTCTATATACTTGTCCTGCCTGTCCTCCCCACCCCACCCTCCATAAAAGCTGAACTGCTTATCCTGCCTTCTTTCCACCTTGACCTTCCACCATTTTCTCCATGCAAATGATGGAGAAAAACTGATGGGTTTGTTTACTTTGTAAAACAGGGAGACAGAAATTATTTTAGTACAGAGTATAACAGGCCATATAAAAATATGTTTTATATGAATTTAAAAGGCTTTATAAAAATGTGTCTTCTATTGCTTATGAAGGTTTAAAATATGTATGTACGACCCTGTGGAAAATTAGAAGGTGAAACAAAGTCACAAAATTGGAGTTTGGTAGGTTTATCTAGCAGCTGTTCAGGCAGGGAGACTTGCGTTAGGGGAACATAAGCATCCCTGCCACCAGAGAAATGAAATCTGCCATGGAGTAAGGATGTTTCACCTGGCTTTGTGATGGACCACATCTCTCCTGATCGCATGTCTTTCCCAATTGCTCTCCTTCCCTCAGCTATGGCTTTATGCGCACCATGCAGTTCTCTGTTACTGATTAAGAATCCCAGGCATTTAGATTTTGAATCATGGGAATGTATTAGCTGTTCAAAAGATCAAATGAGTATTTCCTCCTGCCTTCCCATGCCTGACACTATTAGTTATTCCTTCTTTCTCCTGTATTTGTAGCCCTTCCCTCTCCACCAGACTCCTTCTGCGAACATTTAAGCATGCTCTAGACTCTTAAAAAAAATAAAGTTTCCAGGGATCTCTCATCCCTTCCAGGACAGCCTGCTTTCCTTGGCAGCTGGACTCCTTGAAAGAGTTATCTAATACTTACTGTCCTGCAAGTCATACCTCCATTTGGCTTTCACCCTCATTTCTGTACATGGAAACTGCTCTTAATAAGCTCGTCAGAGACTTCCATGGTCCTAAATTATGTGGACACTCCTCAGCCTTCCTCTTGACCTTTCAGCAGTCTTCAAAATACCCATCTACTGCGTGTATTAGTTTCCTGTCACTGCTGTCACAAATTACCACAAACTGGTAGCCTAAAACAACATAAACTTATTCTCTGGCAGCTCTGGAGGCCAGAAGTCAAAAATCAAGGGGTGGCCAGGCTGCATTCCCTCTGGAGGCTGTGGGAGCGGGAATATCTGTTCTTAGCTTCTTCATCTGTTGTGGCCGTGGGCATTCCTTGATTCGTGACCGCTTTACTCCAATCTCTGCCACCATGTTCACATTTCCTCCTCCTCTTCTCTCTGTCTCAAATCTCCCTCTGCTTTTCTCTTATAAGGACACTTACCATTGGACCTACTGGGATAATCCAGGATGATTTATTCATCTCAAGGTCCTTAATTTAGTTATATCTGCAAAGACACCTATTCTATATAAAGTACCCTGCACAGGTTCTAGGAATTAGGGGAGGCTACCATTCAACTCACCGTACTGGGGTTCTTTCTTCCCTTGATTTCTGTGATGACACGTTCTCCTGGTTTCCTTTTCAACCATTTGGCTTCTTCTCAGTCTCCTTTTCTATATTATCCTCCTCCTCGGCCTGACTTGTTAAAATGTGCACACACCATTTGTAACAGTGTCAACAATAAAAAAATTTTTTAAATGAAGAAGCAAGCAAAAAGGAAAATAAATAAAGTGTGCACACACATCAGGTCTGGATTTTAGACCCTCTTCTCATCTCATTTTGTCCTTTGTCCCTAGGTAATATCTTCTAGCCCCATAGTTTCTGTTACTAGATTTTTACATTTATCCAGACCTTTCCAGTTCCTGATGCACATAGACTGCCCACTTAACATCACCATTTGAGTGTTTCAGAGGCATTACAAATTTAACATGTCCAAAATGGAACTCATCACCCTCTTTACCCCACTCCTCATCACCACCCAAGAAAAGTTTGCCCTTCCCACAGAGTTCCTTAGCTCAGTGAATGACATTACCATCCACCCAGTTGCTTGTGCCAAAGTTACCCTTGATATTTTTCTCATCCTGTCTCCCCATATAAGTTCATCACCATAGACAACTGAAAATAGGTTTGGAGTCTGCCTACTCTCTTCTTACTACCATTACTTGGTCCAAGCAGCCATCATTTTTTTTCATCTGGATTAGCACATTAGCTGCCTTACTGGTCTCCCATTATTCAGTCTCCGTCTGTCCAGTCCATTTTCCATATGGCAGCCTGAGTTATGCACAAATATAAATTAAATCATGTTGCCATGCTATCTAGAACCCTTTTTAATGGTTTTCATTGCTTTTAGAATGAAAATCCAGAATCCTTCATGTAGCCTCTAATATCCTGCATGATCCGGACCTGTCTGCCTCTGCATCCTCAGCGCCCTTGCAGTTCTCTCAGCGGTTCTCCTTTGACCCTCCAGCGATATGCATACCTGCCTCCTTTTAGTTCCTGAAAGTTCTTTCCTGCCTCTGACTCTCTGCATGTTCTTTTCCTCTTCTCCCTATTGCTAGCTAACTTACATTCTTTAGGTGTCAGTGTGTTGCTTGCTCAGGGAAACTTTTCCTAACCATCCCCCACTCCTAGACTTAATTGGATCCCCCTGTTGTTTTCTCATAGTCCCATTTACTACTTCTTTTGTAACAGGGATCATAATTTTTCTTAATTATTTGCTTGTCTCTCTCCTGAGAAAATGTGAGTACTGCCAGGGCAAGGACTGTGTAGCCTGTCAAAGCACCACAAGCACAGCTGGCTGTGGGGTGAACAGCCACTCAGGGAGTAGTGAGTAAGTGTATCATAACCAGGAATGGACAAAACCTGAATTTAGTGGCAGTGTATTTGAAGTAAAATAAAATTTAAAACTTATTTACAATATTTAACTTTTAAAAACTGGTATTAACCAGGCTGAATGAAATTAGCAAAAGTGGAGGAAACAGTAAAGATTAGTTTTTATATCCACTGCTCAATAAGTTTTTCAAGCAATTCAGTCGAAAGTCCCAGATCTCTTTTAGACTTAAACAGTAGCTACATTTTAGCTATTGTTTAATATTGTTTAGCTATTGTGAGCATGTTGGATCTGAAAGTTTGTGGAAGTTTAAAGTGTTGCACTGAAGAAGTACATATTCTAGAAATATCCCAGATACATTAAAAGCCCTAAAATTCTTTACAGCTGAGAACCAAAACCCCTGTTTCAAGCCATTTTAGACCTGAATCTTTGGCCATAGTAAAATGCTAAATCAACTGCTCGGCAGGCCTTAGTACCTCTGTTTCAACTATGAACAGAGCTACATGTTTTTCCATCTTCAACCAAAATGACAACTATTTTCCATTTTTGGCCTGTTTGCTGTGTATATAAGAGGGAAAGTGAGGTGGAGGGGGAATAAATTTCAAGTACTTCTTAGATTTCATACTGTAATATAGACACAGACCAGGCATCAGCTCTTTTATCTACTGTTGGTATAATTCTAAAGAGCTTCTCAAGCAATGACCCACTTTAAATTGCACGTTTGCCCTCTCAGTAGATAAGAGAAAAGATGTGGCAACTGATCATTTGTGTGGAAGAGCTAGTTGTCATTGTTTATTGAATACCTGCATTAGTTATTTGTTACTGTGTAACAACTTACCCTAAAGCTTAGCAGGTTAAAACAACAAACATTTCTTATCTCACAGTTTCTGTGAGTCAGGAATCTGAGAGCAGCTTAGCTGGGTGCCTCTACCTCAGACTCATATAAAGTTACAGCCAGGCTGTCAACTGGGAGGGCTGTCTTATCGAAGGCTTGATTTGGGGAAGATAAGTTTCTAATTCACTCACGTGGTTGTTAACAGGATTCAGTTCCTGGTCACATGCACCTCTCCATAGCATAGCTGACAACATGGCAGCCTTCTGATTTATGATCCTCCTTATATAAACAGGCACTTCCCCCATCTCTGGAAGCTTCGGAGGCTTTTTTTTTTTTGGTCCCTGCTACACTACAGTATCATAATGATGTGCCTTCATGTGGGTGAGGATCAAGTGAAATGAACATGAAAGATCAAAATAGGGTGATGGTTAGAGAAACACTGTGCTCTTAGCAGGTAAGCATGATGGATGGTGAGCTGGAGAGGAGCTGGGGACAGAAAGAGAATGTTACACCTAACTGAAAGCAGGAAAGTCAGGAATGTTCCAGGCAATGATCCTATCTTACCTGGTGTCTTTCCCAAGTTGGAAGACATTCCCTCAAATGCCTTACCTCCTGGGAGTCTCTAGTCTCCATCAAAGTCTCCCCATTTCCACCCCATACTAAAGTTGTGGGGCACATAACACACCAGTTCACTGTCATCCCGGTAAGCCCACAAACCAGTGTTGTTCTTGAACTAATCCAGCAACTCAGGTTGCTTAACCCATGAATCTGGTACCTTCATTGTTCCGACTATAGAAATGTCTGGATGGTTTTTGAAAGTGAGGCTGGGCAGATTATGTGCCTTAAGTCAGAGCATAGATATGAAAGTACTTGTTAAGTTGTTAAACACTATTCAAAGTAAGTTGTTGGATTGCTGATATTTAGAGAAACCAAACTTTACAGTTGAGTGGAAAACACAGATAGAGTGGTATAAAATACAAATTAACACTGTATAGCCACCTGTAAGAAAATCACTTTCCTAGTATCAGCTGTCTGATATATCAGTGTTTTCAACTTTTCTAAAGTGTGTTAATTTGGGGAACATCCCCATGTTGACATTATGGGAATTTTCTATTTCTTTTTTCATGAAAGTGCATTCTGCAATTTGCTGTCTGTGTTCTGCCTTCTTCTTGAATTAGAACGATTATTCTGTTCTTTTTTCCCCTGCCTTTCCATTTTCCTTATGGATTTATTTTTTGGGGCAAAAACAGGTGTTTTAGAAAACTGAACTCTTGAGTCTCTGTGAATGATTTTCATATTAATAAGGACAGATTGTTGTTCTGACTGTAAGCGACTGGCAAATGAATCTTTGGAAATATAATACTGTACAACCTGCTACCCAGCGAGGACTGGGATATTTTTAAGAGTCACTCTGCTGAGGAATAACCCATTTATTTACGCAGTTGCCCAGGCACATAGAGCAGATTTGCTTCTGTCATTGTTTTGCTGCCGATGGAAGTGGTAAAAATAAAGAACTGATTTTCTCTCTTCTATAGTCTTATGGAGTTACTATTATGGAGCTAGATTTGGAACATAAAAGCAACCTTTGTAATACAGAAACATTGGAAACGCCCCAAATGCAGTAGGGCAATATTCACATAGAAATGAGAAAAGCCAGTGATGGATCATCATGCTGTTGCTATTGATTTCTTTTGTCTCTGTTGAAAATGTTAAACTGATATATTTCATACTAGGTGCCTTGTTTATACCAACAGTGAATTAAATGGGTTCTGTCTTAAATGAAGTACTTTTTAAACAATCAGTAGTTGTTTTTTCACTCTATTTTTTACTCTTCACAGTTCTACCTAATGTCCATAACAGGTTGGAAAACTGCAAAAATTTTAAAGGGAAATAAACAGTAATTTTTTAGTATACTTAGAAGCACAGGAGAACTTTTTCATGAATGTTGCCAAGATGGAAATGAATGAGGAAATAATTTGTTAAAGAAAACTGGAAATGGGATAGAAAGGGAAAGTTGCATTTCTATCACAATGATAGAAAGTACAATGATCCACAAGTATTTATAAAGTTCCTAATATTGAGGTGAATTACAAAATGTATAAAACTCCATCTTGCTTTTTAGCAATTGAGAATCTGTCTATTTAGAAGGAGAAAAATTTGTGTCTATGAAACAGAACAGTAAAGGAATATTAATACCATGTCCACTAGGTACAAGAGTGTAGAGGATGGAAGAGGTTGAGTAAATACTGCAGCGGGTTTTGAAGAATGGTTAAGATTTAAATAAAGAACAGAAGACACCTTCCAGATTATAACAAACATATCAAAATGGATTTGGAAGCCAAAGTATAAATAATTTCTTAAAATATGTATGTACTTTAAAAAGCCATGAACAGATACACAAACTATAGACAAAAATTAAGACCATTAACACTGCCACCAAAAAATTAAATAAATAAAGTATTTTAATTTATATGTTATTTTATGAAAAATGAAAATGAAAAATTAATAAAAGTTCTTCAAAAGATAAAGAAAAGATATATACTCTGATAGAAAAATGGGCAAAGTACTTTAGCAGAAAAATTACAAAACAAGAAATATAAAGGGCATAAGTATATCGCAAAATATTCAACCTCAGTAAAAATCGAAGAAATATAAGTGTATACAAATTGCACATTTTCTCTTATGATATCGGCAGTGATTTAAAAAATAATAATACTCATGAATACAGAGGAATAGGCACTTACATACTATTGATGGGAATATAAATTCTTATGGCAGTGTGGCAATAAATCAAGAGCCTTAAAAGAAAAGAAACATAATTTCCAATATAGTAGTTCTACTCCTAGGAGTTATCCTAAAGCAATCATTTGAAAAAATGAACACAAGAAGTTCATGAAACCTTTATAATAGAGAAACATTAGAAACACCCCCAAAAACAGCATGGCTGTATTAAGATAGAAATGGGTAAAAGCAAATGATGGCACATCATGCTGTTGCTGTAAGAATGCACACTCGGGGACTGTGTGTGTGTGTGTCTGAATACAGGAGAGATGTCAGGAAGGTTACCACCACCGCATTGTTAATCGTTCTCAATTCTGATGAGTTGAACAACTGGTGACCTTAATTTTCTCCTTTTTACTTATCAATACAGTCAACGTGTATTATTTTTTTAAATACATTCTAAAGAAAAGCAAGAATCAGAGTAAGAGACAGTTGCTTACAGTGTTCATTAAAAATTCATTTTCTTGTTTAAACATTGGGAAGCCATGTGATCTTGATTAGGTTCTAGAAGCTACAGAAGTTGCCTTGAAAAGATCCCCCCTCCACTTGCCTAGAAAGGCTAAGTAACCCTAGACAGGTTTTTGTTTTTCCCCTTCTTCCCTCCCTCCCTCCTTCGCTCCTTTCTTCCTTCCTTAACTTTTTACAAGAGAACAAATCCATTTTATTTGTTTGTTTGTTTGTTTGTTTACTTTTCAGGAAGTTTAAATCTTTGAGGGGTACAACATTGCACAGAATATGTGTCCAATGGCCTTAGCAAGAATTTAGCTTCGGAATTTAGCACAAGCCATGCCACTGTTTCCATGAGCACGAGTTATCTTTCCCCAGATGACTCTGCTTTTATTCACTTTGCCACCAGGAGTAATCACATCTCTTGTCTAGACAAAATTCAGTTTCATCTCAAGCATAAACACCTATAATTTTGAGAAGAGCCGTGTGCTCCCTCTGGTTCCAGAGACCTCACTTATAGCCTGCAAAAACGGCCTTGGACCACAGCCTTCCAGACGTGTTTGTCATTATAGGAGTCCTGTTCCCAGCAGGCCTCCACAGGCTCCAAGATGGCAGAAAGGGGATATTTTTTTTCTTTAAGCTTTTAAAGAATTATACATCTATATAGTTGATAACTACAGGATATGGTTAGTTTTGTAACAGGTACAAATTAGCAGTTTGTGTTCATCTCTAGTTAATAACTTTGACTTAGAACTTCAGAAGCTTCTGGAAGAATCTGGGTATTACAGGTTTTCATTTCCTTGATCCTTGCAATATTTTTTTCTTTCTTTCGCTTCTGTTTAGGTTCTATCAAAATGAATGGATCCAGTGTGGTGAACACATCACCCAGCGTAAAATCCAAAGAGGATCAGGGGTTAAATGGGCATGATGAGAAGGAAAACCCATTTGCAGAGTACATGTGGATGGAGAATGAAGAGGATTTTAACAGACAGGTAAAGAAAGAAGTGAAAGGACAATAATGTTTATAACTCAGCAGCTATAATATTTTATTATCAGTCTTTTACAAAAGAAATAGATCATTGGCTTTAGAATAACTTAAAAATACATAGAGGCCTGGTCTGAGCTGACCAGGAAGCACCTTCAACTGGTAAGAGACCAGACAGTACTTTGGAGAAAGATCGTGATATTTTTCTACCATATTGATCAAAAGAGGATCTAATGCCATGGAGATCTGGTGTAGACTTGTGGGAAACAGCAGTTTTGTGAGGATAGGCCAGCCTGGCATGCCCCGAATAGGAACTCAGAAACTGGCAGAATGTGAGCCTGAGAAAGCTAAGAGTGTAATCGGGTGGGGAAGGCCAGACTCCAGCAAAGATTCAGCAGTAATTCATTGTCTTCTTGTCTCTGTAACATTAACACCAAGGTAAGTCGCTCCAGGTAGATAGGTGGACCACACAGTTACTTCCATGGTGTTGCTTTGCCACCCCTGGGGCTCTTATCAGGTGAGTAGCTGAAGGATAACTGGAAGTCTAGCCACTGGAAAAGGGAGAGAGCTGAAGGCCAAGACAAGGGAGTCCCCTTTTAACCAAGTGCTACAAAGTTCTCACATCCCTTCTAGGGACATTACATGATAAATAGTTACATGGCCATATATAGCATGGGAGACGGGAAATATGCTATTAACTGAACAGCTTGATGCTGCAGGAAGAAGAAGAAAACAAGCTTTGGGGGCGCAGCCAGCAGTTTCCGCTCCAAGTGGCTCACTGGGTCTTGATTTGTGTGAATAGCACATATACCCTGCTTCCATCACAGCCCTGTGCCCCAGTAACCATTTTCTAGGGTTGTGCCTGTGGATAAGGATAGATTTAATAAGGGGAACACACTGTAATGCCTTAGGGGAAAGTCAGGGAAGATCTTAAGCAGTCACATTAAATTTTGTGGCTTGGAAATATTTTGTGGTTGTTATTTTAAGTACTTCGTAACCTTCTAACTTACTTGAAATTTTAAAAAAGTGTTCCTAATAATATTTTTTTTTTGAAATACTGTTTTCGAGTCTTTCTACCAGTAACTTTTCCTTTGAATTCATGAGGTTAACTGTATTGGTTAGTTTGGGTGATTATTTTTGCTTGCCTGCCTCTGGTTGTGGCGTGAATGAGCTGTGAATTTGTCATGAGGCTGGCTGTTGGAAGTGTGATGGCCAGTGGAAAACAAGAGGCCTGTTAAAATCACTTAATCTTCAAAATGAACTCTTTTATAAGAGTTAACAGTGACTGCAAACAGGTATAAAATATCTAAGATACATATTGCTTTAGTTTAGGGCAATCTTTAAGAAATTTGGAGTTGTTTGAATATTCATATTATTTCTTATTTTGAAAGAATACTCCATTGATGACATCATTTTCTATTGGTATACCAAAAAGTATTCTTTCTAAGGTTCTGCAAGTATTTTTCTCCATTTTCTACTTAAAATTAGAAGACCAGATAAATGAATCCCGTGCCTTCAAGTTTACGTATGGAATTCTGAATGATTTAGTTCTCACACAACCCATGTTCTGAATGATTGTGCCCCACAGTTTGCTAAGGTGTTGGGTCTTCACAAAAGAATAGACAACCAAAGAGTATAGCAAGATGAAAAAAGATACATGTTTCTAGGGATTGTGGTACCAAACTGGTTTGATGGAGTTCTCCGATGTTCATCGAGTTAAGTTACTCAGTGGGGCCTCGTTACTAGAAATGTGGGCCAGAAGCTGAGAGTTTGTTTCACTATAATGTCCACTGCCCAGGTAGTAGTCTAATTACATGGTTCCTGTACCTTTTTCACAGTTGTAAAATGAGAAATTTAGGAAGAGTTCCTTCTTAACAAAATTAAGAAAAGAATTTTAAGCTCTAAAAGTGACTTTTGGAAATTGCCATATAAATGGGAAATGCCTGTGTCACATAGTTAGAGACCTTAGAAGATATGTGGAGAATTTTTGCTGTTTTGAATAACTGTTTCCTTAGTCCTATTATTGATGGACTTTGGTTGAAATAATTAAAAATTATATTTTCTCCAGCAAGTCTTGGGAAGCATCTTAATTCTTAGTAGATCTCATGCAAGATCATTCTTAGTCTTGGAGTAATAAATTCTGAAAGAAAGAGGTGGCATAAATAAAAAGGAAGGAAGGAAAGAAAGAAAAGAAAAAGAGGTGGAGGAAAATTGGAAGGGATGAGTGCCGCTGGGACAGTAAGTCTGAGCTCCTCACCTTTGCTTGTCAGGTGGAGGAGGAGCTGCAGGAACAGGACTTTTTGGACCGGTGCTTCCAGGAGATGCTGGATGAAGAAGACCAAGACTGGTTTATTCCATCGCGAGACCTGCCTCAGGTCATGGGACAGTTGCAACAACAGTTAAATGGACTCTCTCTCAGCGATGGTCATGATTCTGAAGATATTTTGGTAAGAGCCATAAGTAATTCCACATGGGACATAGTGAAAAAAATATGGGATTTGGAGTCACAGACTTTCTTTCTGGCCCTACAACCTTGAGCAAATCTCTGGAGCCCTCTGAGCCACTATTTCTTCACTCATCACATGGGCGTTAATAAGAATGTACATTGGCCCTGACCAGTGTGGCTCAGTTCGTTGGGCATCATCCATCATAGCAAAAGGTCACTGGTTTAAATCCCAGTCCAGGCACATGCCTAGGTTGTGGGTTTAGTCCCTGCTCAGGGCACATATGAGAGGCAACTGATTGATGTTTCTCTCCCACACTTTCTCCCTCCCTTCCCATTTGTCTAAAAATAATAATAATAATAATAATAATAAATAAATAAATAAGCAGGTACATTAAAGATGCATTTCACCTGATAAAGCACTGTGAAAACATTAATGTTGCAGCATCATCAACTTCCATTTTCCCCAGTAGACTTCTCAAAGTAGAATTGAGTTTAAGGATAAAAAATTGAACATGGAAAAGGTTTGGTTTCAAATTATCATTTGCTACTGCCCTTTTATTATCCCTCAAATCTATATTTATATTTTTGAATGATGCTGTTACAAAAATTGTTCATTTTTGGAAGGAACATGCTCATAAAAGGCCATTTTCTACTTAAAATTAGAAGACCAGATAAATGAATCCCGTGCCTTCAAGTTTACGTATGGAATTCTGAGTGATTTAGTTCTCACACAACCCACGTTCTGAATGATTGTGCCCCACAGTTTGCTAAGGCGTTGGGTCTTCACAAAAGAATAGACAACCAAAGAGTATAGCAAGATGAAAAAAGATACATGTTTCTAGGGATTGTGGTACCAAACTGGTTTGATGGAGTTCTCCGATGTTCATCGAGTTAAGTTACTCAGTGAATTATTTTTGGAGTCAAACTTACAAGCCCCTAATGAAAGCATCATAAAGGGAGCCAGAATTTGAAGCGGGAAGGAGAAAATGAGGTTGGTCAGGGCGTAGTATATCAGGAGGCATTGAGAGCAGCCCAGTAGTAATAGCCTGAGTCACAAGGAATTCTATTTTTTTCTCTCCTTGAAGCTGAGAGGAAGGTACTGGTAATAATGGAAGCAGAGAGAAAATAAGTTTTAGAGTACAGCTTGCCGTGGGATTTATTCTCTCTTGGTTCTTATTTCAGAGCAAAAGTAACCTGAACCCAGATGCCAAGGAATTTATTCCAGGAGTGAAGTACTGAACTGACAGAAAAGCTTTGAGGAGGACTTGTATGTCCCCCCATCTGGGGACAGCGCTGCATAAAAAGGCAGAGCTAAAGGGGGGTGGGGTGGGCTAGGGTTGCACAGCGGGGGAGGGGAATAGTGGTTTAACTTGACACTGTGACTGGAGTAGCTAATGTGCTCAGTCTTACTCCTCAAGCCTGAGTATTTCTTTTTTGTTCTACTGACTTTCATTTTGAGCAGTTTCCTATTATTATTATCGTTGTTGTTGTTGTTGTTGTTATTAGCTTTTGGCTTTTTGAGTTAAGGAAATTGCAATCTTTTTTCCCACTTCATCAGGAATGTTCTGCTATGTGTGTTTAAACAAAATAAGCTGACCAAGAAATCTGGGTGTTTACGATGCCCTCTTACCCTGCTGTATACTTACAAAGGCAGTGCACACCTGGAAAACTACTACCGAGTCTGTTAAGATGGATGGGAAGAGGGATGAGTGGAAGAAGCAGATGTTGCAAAAGAATGTGCAACTCAGCTCTCCCAACCCCTGGGGGCTTCCTGCAATGAATTGGGATTGCCAATGGCCTGCTGAGCCCATGCCTTCCTTCCCTGAACCCTATTCAAGAAAACACAGACTTGTACTTGTTAAAGTACTTGTTTATGATAACTCTTTTGATGGTTGATGAAAGTTGTAAATCAGAAGGGGAAAACTGTGATGATTACTGTCATTTGCGTCATACAGTTACTGTCGGCCTACTCATAAGCCTCTGTTTATAGCTGCTGTCAGACTCATCATTTCAAGGTACAAGAGCACTAGGGTAGATTTGCCTCGTTGTCTCTCGTGGTATCTTGTCCCCTATGCCTTTCTGCCCCCACCCTACTCTGATTTTAAGAAAAGATACTGTTACCAAAGGTATATGAGAAACATGCTATGCTGGCCGTAAGCTTCAGGCTGGAGACATCATCCTTGAATCCTATTAGTTGTGTCTTAAGTTTGTTTTGACAATTTTTTTCACCCCCATGAAGATTTGATCCTTTTGGTGTTTTACTTCCTTTAGAAAGGTTTATGCACTTTTACAAGTAAATATATTTTTCAGGACACTAGCATGAAGCTCAGTTCACAGTTTTGATGCTTTTCCCACTTTATAGAATGATGCAAAAGAACTTTAAAAAAAAAAAAACTAGTAGAGCGAATTCCACTTGACCCAAGTGACTGTGTGACCTACCAGAATAGTTTCAACAATTACCAAATCTTGCTGTTCCTACATATCCAGCTTTGCAAGTTTTCTAGTTTGGTCTCACTGGGTTCATTCCTTTCATCTTTCCTGCCTGTAAGTCACAGGGGGGTTTTGTTGAAACTCATAAGGAACTAAACTGGGCACAGGTACTACCTTTGTGTGATAGAGATATAGGTGGCAGAATGAGGTCTAAAAGAGTGTGTCAAGTCCTAGCCATTCTCCCAGGATGAGGACTTGCAGAGGCCTGAGCACAGTGGCCTGCGTGTGACTGCTGCTGTGTGTGTGAGAGGCATATCAGGAAAAGATCATGTAACTTGAAATAAAGTCTGTGTGAATTCAGTATGTGGAGGTGGAAGGGAGGTTAGAAGGAAAGGACTAGGGTCATGAAAGCTTAAGAAGTTCTCCTTTTTCTTATGAGTTCTTTGTTGACTTTTTGAACAGCCACAGCCTAAGGTCAGATTTAAAATACGAACCCACATCTTTTTCTCATACAGACCTATCGGATGGCATTATTTGAAAACTGGCCTTTCCTTGTTAGGTCACATGTCATAGGAGAGTAGTTTAAGGAGCTTGTATTGCCAGATGTGCACATTAATTCCCAAAGCCTCTACCTCGAGAGACTGGAACTCTGACTTGTTTTCAGGGAGGCCTATGAATAAAGAAATTTCTTTATTCCAGCTTTAGCTTTCAGCTGAGGTTGTTGCCTAAAACAAGGTGAGGACCTTGAAAGTGCAGAAACAGAAATCTTTCTCTCTTCTGGGGCTGCTTTTTCTTTAGTCACCATTAGCTTGTCCAAGCTCAGAATTATGAAGACTGTTGGAAATGTGTTGTGATTGCAAAAAGAGCCATTTTCTAGACCCTGGGGATCTCCATCACAGAGAGTACAATAGATTCCTCTGTGGATCCCGGTCTGGAAAGTGCTGTAGGGATCCAGATCTAGTCATTTCTTCATCCTGAAGAAGCCTCCTTGCTCTTCTGACACCAGGACAGGCTAAGGTGCTAGGTGCAGTCCATCTGGTGTGGGGTTCCATTTTGGATGTCAGTCTTTAGCGTGGTTTCACAAGGCATATTTAGTCAGGACTAAGATATCTGCCTGCCAAGTGAGCAATGAACCTGAGGGCTGGACTTTCCAGTCCTGTTCAGACACATAGTATGCTAAGTCCAGGATCAGAGAGCAGCCAGCAGTGTGACCCCTTTTTTAATGTTTCAGCTGATGCTTCCAATGGTCCCTCCTACAGCCCCGCTCTTTTCTCCATCTGTTTTGTTGTGAGGTGTGAGCAGAGCTCTCACCCAGATCACAGGCTCAGCTACAGTTGGAGCTCACCAACTCCTTAGCAGAAAATGCATATGGGTCTCACTGGACCTGGACTGGAAAAGGCTGGGAGCCTGTGTCTATCTCAGACTTCTCATCATAGGAGAGGGTCTGGATGCAAGCCAGGCTGGCACATTTACCCTTTAAAGGTGAGGCTGGTATTTATGTGATCACTTTGATGTTGAATTTAAGTCATTATTCTGTTGAAACTTTTTTATTGGCAACTGGGAGTTTGAGAATTTGTGTAAAAACAGAAAATATATTTTTAACAGTTGCCAATTCTGGCTGGTCCCAGTGTTAGTTTATTAGCGGTTGATAACTAATTTTTGTGATTATTGAACTCTAAAACTCCAAGGTGAACGTTATTTTATCTCTTGCTCTTTAAGGAGAAAATCATGAAAAAAAAGGAAATGTTTTTTCAGTCGCTCCAGACCTTAGAACTACAGCAGAAAACTTGATGGGCGCAGCCTAGGCCTAAGCACCTGCAACTTTGGGTCTTTGGGCCAGTTTCTGAATGCAGCAGTTGACTTTTGGGATCATATAAGGTCAGACCAAAAAAGATCATAAATAAAAGGCTGAACCTTTGTAGCACCTCAATTTCCAAAGTCAAAATAGCTGGGGCTCTTTTAAAGTCCTAATGCCAACTATGGCTTTAAAATGTTTTTAGTGAAATACTAAACATTTTTTAAATTGTATATTGTACAGCGTCAAAGTTTTGTCTTAATTTTGGAGAGTCTAGGAAGTAAGATCATTTAGATACTCTGGCAATCACATGTCAGAGAGGAAGGTCATTTGAAGTAGCCAAAGAGCTTGACTGAATCTTCTTACATTAGTGCTGCTGCAAACACCATGTAGAAACATTAGGAGCCCAGGAATCTACCTACTGTGATTGGGAGGGGCAAATGTTCTTTGATAAGGGTCCCAGGTCACAGGTTAATAATGTTTCTTGGTTCAGGTGATGTTGAGGTATGGGAACAGACAGAAGAGACCTGCCATTTGACTAAGATTTAGAGACATCCATCTTTTGGGAAAGACTGTATATTCCCCAGCACCCTCCTTGGGAATTATGCAAACCTCATTAGTTTAGGAGGTGGTCAAGTGAACAGGAGGGTTGACCCAGATCTGTTGTGCATCGGGAACCTTCATCTCCTCCTACCTCCGCTCACAGTTCCCAAGTGAATCATTTCTCCCTCATCGCCCACCGGGATCCTTAGTTCCTCCGGCCCCGCTGCCCTGTGTAGTGCACAGAGCACTTTCTGCAGCCACTGCCCTGATGTCGTGTGAATTTCATCCACAGACTTCATTAGTCACAAATTGGAAAGGTATTTTTTTCCCTTTGCTTTTGATCTTATGTCTTTATTTGTCCCATTTTGCAGCTGTAATTGGTGACAAGGGACAGGGCAGTAGGAGGCTGACCAAAGGCGACACTTGTTTTTTGCTTGCTACTTGACCTTCTGCCCACTTCCCGCCCCTCCCCACTGCTGTCCCTAGTCACTAGTTTTTAATGGGAGTCATACAAATAGGACAGCTGAGTACACTAGTCTCCACAAGGTGTCAGCCAAGACTCACCCCAGGGGTAGAAGAGAAATCTGCAAACGGGGCAGATGCACCACCTTTGTTCCAAAAGAAAAAATCCCCTTAGGTTTTGTGTTACTAGGAATCACATTTTTGAGACTACCTTCTTACTGGCTACCTTTAATTGAAAATAATGAAGAAACATCCTAGGCAATTTGTGATAATCCTGACCTGTTGATTGTGAACCTCAGGAATATTTAGTGTTTGATGGGTGGTTTGGGAGGCAGGGTCTTTTTTTTTTTTCTTTTTTAAACAAGTTTGAGGCATATTTTATATATAAAATTTCACCCATTTCAAGTGTTAAATTCAGTGATTTTAGTAACTTTCCTGAGTGGTGCAGCCATAACCATAACTCAGTTTTAGAACATTTTCATCCCCTGCAATAAGATCCTTCATTTATTACATGATAATTCCTATTCCCAGCTCTAAGTGACACCAGTCTTTCTCTCTATAAATTTGTCTTTTCTGGACATGATATGAATGGAATCATACAAAATGTGGTCTCTGGCCTCTGGCTTTTTTTCACTTAGCATATTTTGTGGTTCATCCATGATTAACTTGTGTTGGTAGTTTGTTCCTTTTTATTGCTACATAGGATTCCATTGAGATATACCACAATTTGTCAGCAAGAAGTCTTTTAAACTTGGATTTCAACCTCTCATGGTCTAAATTCTCAGAACATAGGACTCTAGGGGAAGGCGCTGTGCACGTCAGAGGAACTACTTATCAGAGCCAGCTTTGTCATCGAAGCTCCACATTAGGAGCCTGAACTGCTGCAGATATTTTTATGATAATTTTACAACTTCTTTTTTATAAGGAACTTTTTTGCTGTCTACGTGTCAGGACTTTTGAAGCATCTGGTAATTAATTTATTCTAAAGTATAAGCATGTGTTTGAGTGGACAAGAAAGTGAACCATCAGTAATACTGTGTTGGAGATTTTTTCCTCCCCAACTGGATGGGGAGTCTGTGAACTTTCTAAATACAGTATCGTCTCCATCACAAAGCAGAACTTCTATTAAAGATCATGCTGCCTTTGTTGGACAGATTGTGGGGGAAGGAGGACCCCAGCAGAGGAGGTCCAGAGCAGAAGCGGAGTACAGCTTGTGAAACAAGAAGCCCCCAGAGGGTCTGTGCGTGGCCCACCGTCTGTTGGTGCGGATGGTGGAGCACTGATGGTGTCCAGAGGCAGCTTAGCACTTGCAGCAGGCCCGGGTCTCGACTGTGGACCTCTGTCCCTACTTCACAAGTGTGTAAAAGCTGTTTTTGTTCCCCTTTTCCCCTAAATAAACATTACATGGTAGTTATTAATTCTTCTTTGGGAGGGGCAGGGCTTTAAAATTGAAAAAACTAATTTTCATAAAAATATCAAAAATGGAAAAAAATTACTTAAAAAATTGCTATACAAACCAAATGGCAGCTGTTGAAAATCTCAATAAAAATGAGAATAAAATGTATCTGCTAGCAGTGGGACTCTTTCCTCAGTTTGGGTCATTATATATCATATTATACAGGTGGTATACATGTGGTATGTGTTTATAAGAGAATTTTTTGTCTCAAGATTGGTCATAGTTTCAGTTGCATAATTTTCCGTTCTAAATAGTGCTACAAGGAAGTAATAAGCATTGGCCTGGATGTTACAGACCTGAATGAATTCCACCTCCACTCCTTTCTTTGTGCTTTCGGTCTGAACCTCAGTTGGTTTGTAAAGCTGCACACCTCCTTTCTGGGGCTAATGTGTCAGTTGCACTGAATTTAATTTCAAATACTGCTTGGCACGTAATAGGCACCTAATACGTGATGGCAATAATGTGTACAGCTTTGAACAAAGACATGGTAACAGGAAATCCTCAGGCTTAAAGGGAAATTGGATAGCTCTTATTTTTCCTGTTTCTGGGCAAAACTCTTAACTAGAATACGAGGAATCTGTATCTGCCTTTCAACTGTTGAATGAGTTTGAGAGCTGGCTAGGTCCCAGGCACTGTCCCTATGTACCAGTGCTACTGGGTGACAAGGAAATGTCCCTGCCTTTGTGGAGATTACTGTTTACCCTTAGCTCGAAGCTCCCAATCATTCTCTGAGGGGCTTTATAGTATGGTAAAAAGATCATGAGACCAGACCATAGCCCACGGGTTCTGCTTTGAGTGCTGTCATTTCTTTGCCTCCTCCCAAAAACCAGGAGAAAAAAAACAATGAGCTCAGGTGCCAATTCATAGCTTTTTGAGATGCTATAGTTATGTATATACAGGGACTGAACTATTCACATCCTTGAAGATGTGAATGGTGTATGTTCCTTTTCTTTTTTTAAATTTCATTAAGCTTAATTGATGTATGTTACAGAAAAGCAGATATTGTAAACATGCAGTTCCATAAATTTTCACCAGCTTTCAGTTAGCATAAGGTGTAAGGATCTACTTTTTTAATCCTTAGAGCTCATTACAGAAGACATTTGATAAATGTTTGCTGAATGAATGGTACAGATGAGGCTGTGCTGTCCACAAGATCACATAGGCAGGTTAAGACAGCTGGCCTCAATGAACTCCAGTTCTTACTCTAAGCTCTCTTGCCTTGTCACAGGCAGTATAGGCTCAGATGAATATATATATATATATATATCTCCAATGCTATGGTAGTACAGAATCCCATTAATTTCTCCTGCTATTTGATTAGGGAAGATTACAAGTTTAAAATGGAGCGGGGGGAACTCATCAAAAGTCTCTTCTTTCTGTATTACCTCTGCACAATAGTTTTACAAACAGGGAGTAAGCTACCTCATCACAACTCCTTTGGCCAAAGAAAGTAGGAACACATCTGAGCTTGTGTACTTTAATAACTAACATTTCTTCAACTTATATGCTGGCATTAAAAAAAAAATCATGATGTACTCTGTTCTAAATCCTCCACTGTCCAGTTGGAATAGTAGAGCCTGGACAACAGTAAGGGAGTTAAGGCTTCTACTTTAAAGTTTTCACCAATAAAGCTTTATTTATTCTAAATCCAAAATATTGCTTGATCTTGATCCTGACATCATATAAAACTCCAAAGCTCACTGCTCATTAACAGTGTTATTGGAACAAAGACAAAGAGATCTAGCAAAGGCAGCTCCACTGCATCTCTATTCTTTTCCCACCCTTTTACCAGATGTATTGGGGACTTGCTGAGAGCTGGCCCCCAGTGGTTGGGACCACAGCTAAAGGTGAAGATGGCTAGCAGTCCCTTCAGAAGGGACTTGGCTAGAGTTCCTGTTGCTCAAAGCTTCACCTTACTGTGTTGGGCTTGAGCTGATGGAATGAGAGCTGCTGCCATTACACTGTGATGTAAGTATTATCTGATTTGGGAAACAAATACCCAAGACCCCCTCAAGGACCTCATCCAAACTCAACTGTAGGGTAGAGCTTCCTCAAGTGCAGATCCTGGACCTCTGCAGCAGAAATTACACAAGGTATTTAGAATAAATGAAAGTTCCCCATCCCATCCTTGGCCTGTTGAATCAAGGCATCTTACAGAGGGGGAAGAAAACAACAATCTGAGTTTAAAACAAGGTCTAGAATAATTGATACATGTGAGTTTGAGCACCAATGTCCAGAAAATAATCTATGCCTTCTAACACTCTAAACACGTAGAAAGGCAGCCACTATTAGTCAAGACTCTGTTTACGGTCTTCACTAAGCAGCATGGGCAGCAAAACAGGAAGCTTTGGGTTTGTCTTAACTAGTCAAACTACAGTATCCAGAGGACAGGAATCATGTCTGCTCTTCACTGATGTTCATCTTTCCTGGTGCCACACAACACATGCAGAGTGTCACACTAACCAGAGCCAGGCTAGTAGTCCCAGAATAGGTAGTTAACCTAGTTGTATCTAGTTGGTCTTGGATCCCAGCCTTCCTCATAACCTCTCAAGCAACTCATTCATGCAGGAAAAACTGCAGTATGTGTTCCTTACCCGTAAGTGCCAAATCCAGTGAGGTAACAATTCTCCCAGACGAGATCTGCACCCTGCCCCCTAAATCCTACTTGGGACTAACAGGAGAAGGTGTGGCATGTCTAAGGTTATTCTCAGTGATATTTAGCATGGAGAACATTTAGTTCCACTGAAAATGCTCTGCAGGGATCATTACCCAATTTGACAGAAAATCGAGGTCACAGGTTAACTGCGGCAGCAGAACTATGCTAACAAAGCGGGGAGGGGTGGCACACAGATAGATTATACGTCCAACGGCAGGGCAAGAAGACTAAGCTATAGGCTGAGCACCTAGGGGAGAAGCTTTAAACTCTGGGCTAAAACCATTCCTGAACCCTCTGGGATATGTGCAGGCAGGTACACTGAGAATGTACACAGCGAGTGTGCTTCACGACGCAATCCAAATGGGGAGTGGGTAAAGTGCATTTATTTTTTTTTATATGTGTTTTTCTTTAAAAAAAAAAAAAACGGAAAAAAGGGCCCCTCTCTTCCAGCACCCAATGTCCACTGGGCATGGAGGGGGTGGCGCCAGGGCCAGCCCCCTAGGAGAAGGTATGAGAATAGAAGGCAACAGCATTGGCACTGTAGTCCATGGGGAGGAGGTGCCCGATGTGCCTGGCCCCTAGGCTGGCCCCGCCCAGGGCGGAGGAGTGCCTCAGCTTCATCAGGGTGAAGCTGGAGAAGGAGTTCTGAGCCTGGATCTCTCTGCCCTGGGTCAGTGCCAAAAGGAAACCTGGAGGAAAAGAATGCAGAGGACAAAGATGAAAGACCAGCAGGCTGTGACAGAGACCAGCGTAGGGACAAGGAGCGGGGAAAGACTAGGCCCAGGTCCCGAGGTACTTTTGTAGGGGTCCTGGAGGGGCCCACATGCCAAATAGCCAACAGGTGGTACACCAGGGTACGAGAGGCCAGAACTGGAACCAGTTACCCCCTCAGCACCTGATGCCAGGAACTCCAAGATAGCAACAGGGGTCCTCGGGCTACTTCAGAATGTCTAATGGCAGCCACAGTTGCCCACAACAAGGCAGCAAGGGCAAAGGCGGCACGTTTCCTTCCTTCGGACGAGGACTGTGCTGACTAGGGATGTCACCACATGCTGGTCAGAAGCTCTGATTTTAAGTTAGATTTGTCTTTAATTGTTAAAAAGTGATGCTTATTTAATAAATTCTTTGGAAAAGAACATCTTTGTTAGAATTCAAAGGAGCTGGATGGGCTCTTGTAAAAGGGCTCCCTGGCTGACTGAAGGTTGAGGGCCTTGAGCGGAGGCATCGGTGGCCTGTCCAGGCCTCAGGTCCCACGTCCCTGCTAGAGCAGGCAGCTTTCCTGGGCCACCTCTTTTCCAGCACCATCCCTCACCCTTGCCCCCACCCCATACTCACCTTCCTTTAGCAGCTCCCAGCTCTTCCACACAGACCCCACACACAGGATGGGGAGGCCCATCTCCCCTTTGAATAAGACCTGGGCAGAGAGCAGAAAGGGATCGTGTGGGTGACCATGTCTCTCCAATGCTGAAGGGGGTAGTTTCATAAGACCAGCACTCCCTATTCCACTTACACTCCCTCTAGTTGAGAACCAGAAGTGAATTCAAGAAAAGAAAAAGAAAGGAAGGAAAATAGGGAGATTCATAAAGGCACGGGAGAGAAGGGAAAGGAAAAGGCATGGAACAACAGAGGAAGGAATGAGGAGAGAGGAAAATGGGCATAAATACGACTGAAAGGGGGAGCACATGTACCACAGTAAACCAACTTACTATATGTAAAATAAAGGCTATGGACTAGCTGCAGAGGGGAAGCACTGGACCAAAGAACTTTTTGTTATATACTTTCTACAAAATTTTTCTCAAACCCAAGTTTTCACTTAAAATCATATCCAATTTACAGAGTTTGATGGGTAGTGTCACCCCTCATGGGAAAGGGCCAAGCCTGGCCCAGCAGCTCCCAGCCTTCATTTCCCACCTCAACTCACCGGATCAATCTCAGGCAACACGGCCACAACGTGTCTGCCCAGCATCTCCCCAGCCTTCCTGAAGATATAACGGGAAAGGGGATCTCCCTGCTGAGCGCCTGGGGTAGGAAGAGGGAAGGGAGTGGTGAGTTCTAGGGAGCCACCAGTGCTCAGCTGTCCTCACTCTCTGGTGCAGGGCAGCAACAGCTAGGTCTCAATCAGGAATAGATGCCCACCCCACAGCATGTGGGTAAAAGTAAGCCTCCAAAGCTGCCACTCTACCCTTACCTCCTCTGCCCCCACTGGGCACTTCTACCTTAGGAGGGGTGTCCTGTATAGAGGTGGCTCATTCCGTGCACTTGAGAAGGGAAGCCCCTGCACTAGAGCAGCACACTGGCATCTGGTTCATACTCCAGCTTACACGGAGCTCCTGAGTTCTGTCCCTGAGGGCCTTTTGGCTCTGGGGACCCAGGACCCTACTTGAGCAGCTGACTGGTGTTCGTTTCGGGGCCCCTCATCCACCTTCAACAGTCTGCTGTTGGTCAGCCCCTTCCCAGCTCTGCTCTGAAGGGGCCTCAGTCCAGGAGGGCCTAAAAGGACTCTCCAAAGCCCTGACTCCGCAGGAATCCAAGTTAAGGGACCACACACTGGAGAAGTAATGTGCAGGCACGCAAGCTTTTCCTGAGACCCAACCAAATATGCCTATAACCTCTCCAGGATCCCCTAGTTCTTTGGGTATCATTGGTTTAAAAAAAAAAAAAAAAAGTTATCGATTTGCCCAAAGGACAACTGCTTGATAAGTTTCTCAGGCACAGACATGCAGCCCGCACAAGCCACAACAGCTGTCAAGAAGAGAAACACAGGTACTCTAAAACTGGGAGCACAACCCACATGTCCTGCCTTCCGCTCAAGGCCCACCAGTACCAAGGCCCATGGTGGCAGAGAACGGAGGTCACTTGGTCAAAGGGAGATTGAACTGACTCCCAGTCCCCATCTGAACCCTACTCTACTACACCACCCCCTCCCCATCTGGGAGGTCTTTGGGGAAGAGAGCCAGATAAAACCCTGCCCCACCTCCAGTACCTTCTGCAATTTTCCGGCAAAACCCAGCAAACCTGCATTTATCAAAGTCCCTGTACAGGTGTACAAGGATTCCTAGCCGATCTGGCACCTGAGAGACAGAGAAAGGGCACAAGACAGTCATCAGAAGCAAAGGAAAATTCCCAGTCGGCCCACCCAAGTTGGCCTTCCTGATGTCTCTACAGTTAGAAACGCTGGAAGAGTATTTGTTTTTTTTAAGCTCTAGAGACTGCATGGATTTACGATTTCCCATTTAAGAAAAGTTCTTTGTTTCCCCCAACACGAACTCCATTGCTCCTTACAGGTTAGTGTGGACAGAGCACAGATCTCTGCTCACCAAAGTGTGTTCTGTAGTTCCTTGAGATGCTCTTGAAAAGATTTCTTTGGTCAAAGGAATCTAAGGACTATTGAACATTATAAGGCTCCTTAAAGATGCACAATGCACATTAGCAAGCTAAAGACTGAGAAGTCCTGAATCAAGAAATCTACGTATTTGTTTCCCTTAAATTTACTTGACCACAGAAGGTCCTTCTTCCACCCCAACAAACTTACACACTAGTAACACCTCTGCGAGTCCTAAGGAACCAGTGATTCATTCCCCAGGTCCATTACCAAGGTGGAAGAAGGGGGAAGCTTAAATTTGAGCACCTACAGCAATGTATTAATAAACATGATATACAGACTATCTCTTTTACCCTTTGTAATGACCTTATAAGAATGACCAAAGGGAAAAAGAGGGAATGGCAGACATATCACTGGGGTGTAGAACCAATTTGCTGAGTCAGGATATCTTAACTCCACTTCCCACAGCAGCTGCTATAGGAAGTGATTTCTCTCCCAGTTCCTCAGCTCGGCCCAGGCCAGTTTCACTATAATCATCAACCCCTGAGTCTTGAGAATAGAGGTCCTATTTCCCAGCATTTCTAATCTCCTTCCCTGGCCCCAGCCCCAGCTCACCTGAGTGGCCCTCATTCAGAGAGATGTCTATCAAATAAACATTCTCTTCCTTCTCCTCTTCCCGCCTTTTACTTCCGGCTCATATCAAGAAAGCTGTTTCCAAACCCACTACAAATAATCATGGCTCAGAGAAGAAGGAAAGGAGGAAAGCCCATCTGTGACACCCTGGGTAGGAGGCTGCACCTCCTCAAGAGCTCTCCCTGTCCATCTCCTAGTGGCTCTCCTCCCTGACCCATACGGGCCAGAAGCAGCTCACTACCTAACACGTCTGTTCAGACTTTAGCTACTGTCTCCATGTCTGTGAGCACTAGTTCCTGATCTCATCCTGCACTTGTCACTCCAGCTTAGAATGTCATCTGCCTTCACCTCCCAGCAGGGTCCAGCTGCCCAAGAATGAAATCTGGCTAACCACTTGTCCCCCGCCTACCTCTCCCTCATCCCTGATACCCTCCTGGCATGCACCACCCATATCATTCTGAATCCTGTCCTCGCCTGTGACTTCTCCATCCTCCAGCTCTGACCCATGGCTCACCCCAACTTTCCTTTGGCTCACCTAGTCCCTCCTCTCCATTCACTGTTGCTCGGTCTCCCACCGCCCTGTCCCAGGTGTGCATGTTTACTGGGGGCAGGGGGTAGTACCTGGAAATAGTTGAACATGGCCTGTTTGACGTAGCCAATGTCATGAGGAGCTGCCTCTAGGTTGTCGATGGAATCAAACACTATTTTCACTGCTTGGTGTGCAATCCAGTAGGCTGTGGAGAACAGAGAAAGCTAGGAGATGGGGCAATTTCCCTGAGCTCACAAGGAAGAAAGCTCAGATCTAAACAGGGTTAGTGATCAGCTTGTATATTATAGCAAATTAGGTGTCCCAATTCCCAGCCTGGGGGCCTCTAATTAAACTGTATCTGATCCACATAAGGGAAAGCTGGAGGGGGAAGACCGAACAGGTGATGCTGTGTCACACCAGCTGCTACCCAAAACTAAAGACGAGGTCAGTCAGTTGTCACACAAATCACTGGATCACTGATGAACTCAGCCCCAAGGGCTTCTATGAAAAACGTACATGTGCTGCCTATAAAGAGGTGACAGTGGGAAAAGCTTCTACACTCCTCTCCCACCAGCAGGCTAGTATAGCATCTCCTGGCCTCTACAGTGTCCTTCATAGTGTCAGTTCCTCCCCAGGGCTCCAAAAGTCAGCCCAGGTAATCAGCAGGTATTATGCTGGGGCGTGAACCTAAATCCTGGGTGCAAATCACTGCTGACGCACAAGGCCAGCCACTTGTCCAGCATTCGCATCCCTATGATCTCAAAGTCATCATTTTGTACTCAGGACCATCAGATTCAGGAACTGTCCCCGGAAAGTCCCAAGGGGTCAGCAGGCTGAGGGCGAGGGAGAGAAGATGGAGAGCTGCAGAAAGGGAAGGGTCCAGGACCCTGAGCCAGGCCCAGTCGGCATGAGCTCACCTGAGCCCTCGTCCCCCATCATGTGGCCCCAGCCGCCGCAGCCACTCTCAGAGCCATCAGGGTTGATGAGCCTGCAGTTGGAGCCTGTCCCAGAGATGAGCACGATCCCACCTGGGGAAAGGGCACAGGAGGCTCAGTGTGCCCTGCATAGAGTGAGCACACAGCTTCCGACTGAGGAAGGACAGGACAGAAACCAACCCCGGGCCAAGGAATCGCCACCCAGCCTTGCAGAGAAAATTGAGCTAGCTAGTGTCCTGCTAAAGGTGGGGGGCCTGGCTCTCAGAGAAACTCCAATCACATACTGCCCACCTCTGGGGTAGAGGAATATGAGCTTGTGTCTCCTTGCCCAGCCAGCCTTCAAGTGACTACCTGCTTTATTGAGTACCTACTGTGTGCCAGGGATGGTGCTAGGCCCTATTCAGTGACACTCAATACCTTAAACCACCTTATCAATACAATTACCCTCATTTCATAGATGAGGAAATTGAAACTCTTGAGAGTCTGCAACTTTTCCAAGATGGTGCAGCTGGGAAAACGGGAACTGATACTCAAATGCCAATCTTGTTGTACCAATGCTTTTTACACTCCTATCAGCACTCCTTCCACTTGTTTCTCAGCACTTACTGCCTTCCTCAGCCAGCCTCAGGATCTCCTTCCTTTGGGATGGAGCCTTAAGTCTGACTCCACTCCTTGCTTCTCGTCAAGATGCCCTCTTGCCCTCCCTCCTGTCCAGTCCTTACTCTGGCAGGGACTTAAGCTAATTAAAAGGGTGGGGGGCAGATGATGGAGGCACTGTTATTCCAGATATTTGCAAGACAAGTTCTGCCAGCTACACCTAAGGAGCTTTCCCAAGAAAAACAGTTCTTAATCTCACCCGTCCCTCCACCTCCTCACCATCTGGGGTAGCTGTGGCGATGGAGCCAGCGGCGTCGGTGGTGATTAAGTAGCTTTCACTCAGGTAGGGAAATTGGTCCCTCAGCTCCTCCATCAGGATCCTCACCGCGTCCTCCTGCTCCCCACCGCTCAGGGATAGGCCCTAGGCCAGGGGGGAGGTGAGCAAGCGAGCAGGGCCCCAGACCCAGCTCCTTTCTCCACCCCCTCCTCTCCTGCTAGCTGCCCCCTGCTCTCTACATCTGGGCCCTGCTTATCCAGCCCCAGTCGTCCTTGCACCCCACATGATGACCCCTCAGAAGGTTGTGGCTGTTAGAACCTGGACTGGAAACGGACAGAGAGGAGTATCAACAATGCCAAGTTTGGAGCTTAGGACGCCAGTAATGCCATTAACAGAAAAATTAGGCAGAGGAGCAAGTTGAAGAGAGATAAGCTTGGCCTGGACTACACAGGGTCTGGCTGTGCCCGCAGCACATCTCACCGAGGACACGTTCAGGGAGTAGCCAGAGCTACAGCAACTTGGGAGAAAGGCCTGAGCTGGGAATAACAGTGAACATTTAATGAGGGCTTATGGGTCAGGGTCTCTGCTAACCACTTCAGGGTGCGAAATGTCATTTTACTTTCCCAACAACTCTGAGGTAGCTACTGTTATCTGCACTTTCCAAATGAGGAAACTGATGTTTAGAGAAGGTATGTAACCTGCTTAGGGTCACACAAGATGTTCAGTGACAAACCAAGATCTAAGTGACGCTCCAAAGCCCTGTGCTCTTCCAGTTGTGACTTGTAGATGACAACTGAAGCCACAAGAATAGATAGATCGTGTGAGTTTCTAGTCCAGAGACCAAGCTCCCAAGGTCTTTCCCTCTGCGGTGAAGGTCATCAGATGCATTTAGTTCAAACTTGCTTTCTCGGTGTTGCTGTAACTTAATTTCCAGTCTCTACCCCAGACTCACCAAGCTTCGCAGAGGTACCAGAGGATCGACCCCCGCTTTCCGTTTGGCCCTGTTCACCATCTCGTTGATCCTCTCCACACACTTGTCTGTCCCGATCAGCTAGCCCCAATCAAGGGAAGGAGAAGTTACAAACGCCTGCACAACCTTTGCTGCCCCTACAGGTTGCTACATGAGCCCCCAACCACCACCTCAACAGGCAATACAGTGTATAAAACCACAACCAAGCCCACTGGTCCCCTCATTGTGGCCTTTACCCAGTGGTTTGTGCTGAGTCCATCCGCTTCTGCCAGGATCTGCCCATCCTCTGAGAGTAAAAGGACCTTCGACCGTGTTCCTCCCCTACAGAACACAAGGGGGCACTCAGTCTTGCTCAGAAAAACCTGAAAGGAGAGCTAAACTTGTGCAATCGTTGTCACAGAGCCCAGTGTGACAAGAGACTGTTTCAGCAAACCCAGTCGCCCTTCCCAAACCCACCTCTTGTTTGGTGTTTGCTGTGCTGTTGGACAGCTTCCCTTGGGGATGTCCTACTTATCCTGCAAGGCCCTACTTCTACATCCGCTAGTCCTTGAAGCCTCTGATGTGTGGCCCACCCACATAGCAGCATTAGTTAAGCCAAGTCAGTGCCCCCATAACTTTTAAAGATTCCTCTGTATTGAGTGTATTTAGTTGTTTTCCGGTCTACAAGCTCCAGATCATTTAACCATCTCACGGCCTAGCACAGGCTACCCTCAGTTAATGTGATTAAAGAGAATGGCATCTCTCTCTGCTTCTCACAAAAGCTAAAGGCTGCCTTTCAAGACCCAGCGTCAGCTGCCAAGGTCTCCAAGACACTCTTGTGAGAAACGCTGATCACAAGGCAGGGAGAGTTTACATCCACTTAAACAACTAAACGATCAAATGGTTATTACTGGGGAAACCGGTAGATTGGAGGAAGGTCTGTGATGGTGTGATGTATGTTTCTTTACTGATCAGTACTTATAGTAAAAATCAGAAGAGGACACTGACGACCAAACAAAAATGACACGTTTTAAGGGGTAGTTAATGCACGAGATTCAACACCAAAAAGGATCTCATACATATAACACGGATGAATGCAAACTTCTGTACTTAATTTTTTTTTTTAAGGGCACTAGTTACAGGATGAGGGGGATCAACCGTAACAAGGTTGCTAAGTGAAACCTTGTGAAAAAAAGACGTTGGGGTCCGTGAGTCAGCAGTGAGATGTGGCTGCCATAGATGTAATCCAATCTCAGATTCAAAAGTACCCTGGCTGAGGCAGCAGGAACCTCTAAAACGCCCTGATTTGACAAGCTCAGATTCGTAGAATGTTGTTACTGGCAGGGGACTTGGCGATCGTCTCCTTCATCTCTCCTCTCACTTTATACACATGTGGTAACCGAAGCCTATGCTGAGCAAAAGTCTTGCCCATATCCATACCGAGGGGAAGAGCTATTACAAAAAGTCCAGTAGACAAGCTCTGAGCAGGAAAAATGCAAGAATGACTGGGTTCTATCTAGGGTCAGAAGCCTGGAGTGCTGCCAAGAATGAAAGGGTTTCAGGGATCGGGACGGGCTCGAAGCTGCTCCAGCTCCCAGATACCCTCCGGCAAAGATCCACCACACTCCCTCTCCCCACCTCCGAGTCCAGCAACTTCACACCTGACACCTGTTCTGCAAAACTCTCTGGGGTCGGGAACAGGGAAAAGAAAAATCTCCAGCGGGGCACAGAGTGGGTCGTTCTTGGGAAAAAGGGGCGTGGTTCCGCCGTGAAACACAAAGGACCCCCCTGGGGTGTGGCCGTGGCACACGCAGAGCCCCTGCAAGGCACACATCCGCGCGCGCAGGAGCACCGTGCGCGTGCACAGAGCCCTGCTCCGCAAGGCCCCGCAGCCCAAAAGCCCAAAGTGGCCGGACTCGGAGGCGGGAGAACACCGGCCTGCCCACGGCTTTCTTTCCGCCCGCCCTCGGGCAGGGGTAGGCCCAAGCCGCTTCCAGGATGCCCCTCCCGGACTCCCTCCGCCGGGCCGCACTCACCCCTCCACACCCCCGTAGAGCGCGGCCATTCTGATGCTACCGCTGCCGCTGATCCCGCCGTAAGCTTCCCTCCCGCTGGCCCTACCCTCCCTCCCACCCTACCACTCGGCACCGCCCCACGTCACGTGAACGCCGGCGCGGACCAGCTGACTTCGAGTACGCGCGCGCGGGGGGGCGTGGCGCAGCGAGCCGCCGCTTGCCCCAGGCTGTCTGACAGCGCTGGGGCGGGTCTCCGAGGGTGGACGACGGCACCTGTCAGCCGCTCTTCGGAGCGCCGCCGGCCCTTCCCCACCTCCTGGCCCCTGTTTCCGGATATAGACACCAGATCCCAAGCGGAGGGGCCAGAAACGGGTGTCTGGGACAGACCCGCCGGACACGTCACTGTGCTGCCCGCCCCCCAGCACCCGGAAGTTGCTGGCAGCCTGGCCTCGCACTTGCGCACTGCTTTTGAGCCGCGTAGTCTGTTGGAGAGACGCAGACACCCCTCTTCTCGAGGGTATGAAGTGGGATGCGTACCGCTGCCTGGGACGTCGCAGGACCTCAAAAAAAATTATTGTAGTTTTCAGCCCAGTGCGTACCTGGTGATGGCAAAAGTCACACGTGCACACAAACCCACACGCACGCTTTACGCTGCACTTGTGTGAATATACATGACCAGGAGTATATAAAAGCCGGCTGGGGAAGGAGGAAAGCCGTGGAGATTGCCGTTGTCCTTGGCCCAGAGAAGGGGCGTTTAGCTTTTACTACCCGCCCAGTTTAGTATTTTGTTGTTGTTGTTGGGGGTAGGGGGAGGCATGATGGGGACGGTTGAGGAAAAGAGTGAAGAGAGGGAATGTATCAACTAGATTCATTTTAACGAAGCTGCTAAAGTTATTAATATTATGAAGTTCGAGGCATAAGAAGAGTTCATTCTTATTTTAACTACCCTAACAACTTAAAGTTTTTTGAATTTTGCAGCTCTGCCTCAATGTCTGGATATACATCTGGACTTCCAGGTAACCCCCTAATTACCTTTTGAAGAACTCGGATGCATAGCCACCGGACATCCATTATCCAGACAACTGGGTGACACCCATCTCCTGGACCACCTGGCATCCATCATCCTGACTGCCTGACATCTGTCTGATAACCGTCCTGGACCAATCCTAGGGCTAAGAATGCAGGACTGATAATTTTCAAGAATGTGTTTTTTGCTGTAAGAACTTTTGACTTTTCTTCTTTGGGGCTTTGCCTAGCTGTTTGCAAACTCCAAGACCCTTGAATAAATCTCTATAATTTATTTCTAGCAAAGCCTCCAGGCTCTTCTTGGGTTGGTTTGACAAGGTATTTGTAGAAACTAAGACTACCAGGCAAGCTAACATATACAACTTTACAAGCCTTTTATTGCCCTCCATCCACCACCCTGCCAAGGGGGAAGAAAACTAGCCAGGCGTGGAAGTCAAGCTGGGGCTCCTGCTGGTGCTTCTGGGCTGGCAAGGGGCAGCTTCGCAGGGCAGGAGGGTGGTCAGCTGCCCTTGGCATCTCTTTGGAAACATTACCCTAGGGATTAGTCCTTCTCAGGGCAGTTAAGCTGGCCTGTCCCCCGCTCTGCCCCCCCCCCCATATCCCTATGTGCCTGCTATCTTCTTATAGAGAAACCTTTCACTAGGAACCTGTTTTCCTGATAGCCATCTGGGTCTGGTTATGCTTTGCTGTAAACATTTGGCATGTGTATGCTTTTCAAACTAGAAGAGTCTTTGCTTCATTTCTCACTTATTTGGAATGCTGAAACACTTCAGTGTCACCCCGAAGAGTAATTAGAAAGTTAAGTCACTACATCATAGAGTCTATCAGAGAGAGGAGTAGGATTATTTTATACCCACTTACATCATTTACATCCATAGAACGTCAGAGCTGAAGGTGCTTGATCCAGCACACATATATTTTTAGAATAGTGGTGCTAACAGATTATGGTGGTATTAAATTAGCCATGATTTTTTAAGGGAGGAGATTGTAGGTGGATTTCGAAAGAACTATGCCTTTTCATGCACTAATGCAGTGAGTCTTGAGACGTATGTATGGTAGCATTCGCGTTTCCCTTTTGCGTTGCTTGTTTAGAAAAGGAAGCAAAAGAGAACGTGTCAAGTTTGAAGACAAGGATCGAGTCACCATTTACTAGCTGATAACTTTGGGTGAATTGCTGCTGCTTCTGCTCATCCCCAAAATGGAGATGATAAACATCTGCCTAGTTAGGCCAAGATGGGATTTAAATATCAAGAGTTTTGGAAACTTAAGTACTACAAAGATCTTTAATTTTTATATGCATTATTAATTAGCGTGTGCTGCCCAACACAGCAGCCATGTGTGACTACCAAGCACTTGAAATGTGACCAGCCCAAATGAGATGTACTGTATGTGTAAAATAACACAGGATCTCAAAGATGCAGTACTAAAACAATGTAAAAATAGCTCCAATAATTTTATGTGAATTACATATTGGAATGATAACATTCTGGAGATTGTGGGTTAAAATTGTTAAAATTAAATTTTCCAGGCTGTTTTTATCTCTTTTAAGTGTAGCTACTAGAAAATTTTAGATTATACATGTGATACATATTGGTGATTAACATATTTCTATTGTACAGTGGTGGCCTATGCCTTGTCTCCTACCCATCCAGATCAGAATATTTTAGGGTCGCTAAGTGCCTGTTTATAAAATAAGTGATGGCATAGGACTGATTTAAAGAAGGAATGGCACTGACTAAAAGATTAATGATAATACTATATTATACATTATAGTTCTCTTTTATATACTGACACCTCACTTGATCATTCTAACAACACTGTGAGAATGACAGAGATTTCTAACTACATCTTACAAGTGAGGAAACTAAGTCTCTGAAATCAAAATAATTAGCCAAGTCTCACAGAGATAATAGTTGTTGCCAATTATGGGTGTGAATAGTTAACTGTAATGGGAAGGAAATAAAGATGTTGCAATGAAGACTAGCATTAAAATCTATATAACCTTGTAAGAGTTTGATGCCCCCTTTGCACTGGGCTTGCAACATCCCAGCAGCTGCTCCTGTGATGCTCACGAGGTTAGGAAAGTCCTCTAAGAATCTGGAGGCAAAAGTCTTGTTCTCTGCCTTCTCTACTTTGTCCCCATGACCCTAGGGAAGCCATCTTTCCATGGGGTTAGGGGAGCAGGTAAGAAGGACAGCGGAAAAACAGTTCCCTTCCAAATCCACTTGTGTTTTTGGAGCAGAGGACTTCAATGGGCCATGTGGACTTGGTTCATGAAAGCATGACCACAGCTGTTTTTACTCACCACTGTATTTCCAGGGCTAACCTCAATATGGGGCATGTGATAGGAGGTCCACAAATAATTCTGAGAGTGCTTATAAACTATAAAGCACTGTACCACAACCATAAGAGGTAGTAAATGCCCCACTGTGAATTAAAGGAGACAGCTAGCAGACTTTATAGCAGAGATGATTTGCAGACCAGACCAGGGAGAGAAAGGTGTTTGAAGAAAACAGAGTTGAAAATTGAACTGAGGAAGCAGGAGTTGGACAAGTGGTTAGGGAACCTCAAACGAACCTAGCCCTAATCTGTCCTGCATGGGGAAGTTGCCAGTACATGTATGACCTCAGTGCTGTGCTTTAGGTTAATTAATCTGAAATTTATTATAGCAAGACAAATGGGAGGGAAGTTCCTGGAACAGGGAGACATTCAGAAGGCGGGGCAAGGGCCCGGGCAAGAAACAAATGAGGAAGTAATAAGGGACAGGGAAGAGCAGAAGTCACGGGAAGGGAGCCAAGTGGAGAGTCATACTGACCTCTTGCTCTGTTGATCTGGGATGAGGGCAGAGTCAGGCTGGAGTTGGCTTCCCCACAATGAAAGAGAGAGGAGTGAGGGGCTGCCTTACTAAGAAGGGTGGAGTGGGTTTCGGGGACTGGTAATTGTAAGGCAAGGGAAGGGCTCTCCGAGACCTGCAGGACCACCAGGAGTAACTCAGAAAGGGCAGAGGTTGCATGGGGGTCCCACAGTCTAGAAGCAGGTATAGATCACTGGCTGTAAACAGTCTGCCCTTCAAGTCTCCTCTGCCTTGAGCCAAAGTGGTTCTGAAAGGTGTACAGCCTTAGGCCAGCAAATCCAGAAAATCAGGTTGGTTTATTTCCTCTTCCTGAGCATGTAGGTGTCTTTGTGTGCATTTACTGATATATGCATGTTTGGCTTGTGTTACTTAACATGTACTTGTACATGTATTTATACATTTGAACTTGTCTTTGTATGTTTCTAAGTAACTAAACGTTACTACAAGTGTATATATTTGAAATAATGTCTTCATGCATTTTTCTGTACTACTGTATGTGCAGAATTAGAATTTAGAACTTCAATTCTGGACACGTTTGACCAGATGCGCAGATGTATAAGTGTAACTTTGAGGCATTGTGCCAGAGCTTAGCTCACCTTTGTCCACATCTTTCTACCTTCCATTCGGTGATGTCACGTTGGTAGCTAGAAACTGCTGTGGTTGGAGTATTTATAACAGAAATCATCAACTGCTACAAATCAGGTTGTTGACTGTTTTTGCAGAAAACTGACTGTTAAACATGTACCAGCGCACAATGGATAGATGTTGTACAGATGCGAGAAGGTCCATGGCCTGTGTCTATCCGTGTAGAAGTACAATATGAAAGTGGGTACCTGTGTAGCAAGTCCAATTTTTTATAGACCACAAACTCAGGGTGCAAAAAGGCAATGATTTTCTTAAAACTAAACTGAATTCCTGTCTCAATCCCCCACTCCTGGTCTAATCACTCATAGGTGAATTCAGTCACTTCAGGTTTCAACTTAGATTGAACATATCTTCCTCTTGACTCCCAGGTTTGTATCTGAGGGCTAAGGTTAAACAGCACTGCAGCAGTGGGGTGGGGCAGCTACAGGCAATTACTGAGATTGCACTTTTCCCATCAGGGCCTTTGCTCATCTGCTTCCAGTCTCCTGACATCTCTTGAGAGCCCCTAGGCCCCATAAAACCGCCAGTGGCTCAGTGCATACTGCCATTTGGGGAACCTGTGCCCTTGTCAAGTAGTGGGGGAAGGCAATTCTGTTTCCTTCCTTCCAAGCTCCTGGACTTACCCTCCAGGCTGTCATCTCCAGGAACCTGAAATAAAGGAGAGGGAGCATCACATTACCTAATCACATGACACCCTATAAGATAAACTCTATGCCGATTTTATAAAGGCCAAAATTCCCAGAGGTCAGGGGGCTCAGGGAGGGCCACGTCAGGGTTTGAATCCAGTTCTCCCTGACTCTTAGAGCCTTTCCACTCTTCCAGAACACACCAAGTCTCTCTGGATTGTGGGCACTTGGCACATGCTTTTGGTCATGATGGTTTAAGCCATTGGTGCTCAAATAATCATAGAATCCCCAATTCTACCACCTGTCACCTTTTCCAACACTGTAGTACAGCTGGAAACCCAGAAATGTGTGTGTAAAGGGAGGGTTGTGAGGCCGAGCCTCCTCTGGGAAGTGTGTGACATATAAAGCCAGCGGGACACATTTCACGGACTTCCACTGTCAAGCATATCCCATTTTATATCCCAATTTTTTCTTTGATTCCTAGCTAGAGCCTGGGACAGATGACCTTCTGAGCGGCCAATATTCTACGTCTCAGAAGCGAGAGGCAAAGGACTCAGGGTAGGGTGCATTATGCAGGCCAGACCCGAGGTCAGCTGCTTCCAGAACAGGCCTCCCCTGGAAGTGGTCCTGAGAAGTCCCCCGTAAGTGGGGGCAGGGGGCCTGGGGGGCGTTGAGGGGACAGAGGTGTGGAGGGGGAGCCTCACCTCTCCCAGACCCCTGCCTTGCCCGTTAGCAAATGTGGAGAAACCAGAGTCTCCCTTTTATAAAATCGCATTCTTTTATAAAAGTAAGTAATTGTAGTTTTTATTGAGACAATTGTAGAGTCACATGCAGTTTTAAGAAGTATGGCAGAGAGCCCTGGCTGCTGTGGCTCAGTGGATTGAGCACCAGCCTGAGAACCAAAGGGCCACTGGTTCGGATCCCACATGCCTGGGTTGTGGGCCAGGTCCGCAGTTGGGAGAGTGCCAGAGGCAACCATACAACGATGTTTCTGTCCATCCCTTCCCGTCTCTCTAAAAATAAATAAATAAAATATTTTTTAAAGGAAAGAAAATAAATACCGCAGAGAGATCCAATTTCCCCCCAATATCACAACTCAGATATCGACATAGGTCCAATCCATCAATCTTTCCAATTCCCCCCTCCGTTTCACCTGTATCCATGTTCACAAGTGTGTGTGTGTATGTGTGTGTGTGTGTGTGAGTTTAGTCCTGTACAGTTTTATCATACGTGTAGGTTCGCACATCCATCACCTCAGTTATGATACAGAAGAGCCCCGTATCCGCACGGACCCCTCAAGTTGCCCTTGTATCCCCATACTCCGTCCCTCTCCCCACCCCCACCCCTGGCAACCACTAATTTGTTCTCCTTTCACAAAATTTTGTCATTTCAACAATGCGATGTAAATGGAACCATATAGCATGCACCCTTTTTTTCAGCAATATAATTCCCTGGAGTTTCATCAAAGCTGTGGCATGTCTCAACAGTTAATTTTCATTGCTAAGTAGTATTCCATGGTGTGAATATTGTGTATTTCTTTCCAGTAAAATATTTCACACATACAAAAATCTGTGTAACCTACATAAAGGTTATAATGCCGTGGCTCCTTCTCTAGGAGCCCTGGAGCCTCACAGAAAAACCGGAGAACTAAGAAGAAACCCCGGCCCTGGCCAGGTTGCTCGGTGGGTCGGAGTGTCCTCCCGCGCACCGAAGGGCTTCCGGTTCCATCCCTGGTTGGGGCGTGCGTGGGAGGCAGCCGATAGATCTCTCTCTCTCTCTCTCTCTCTCTCTCTCTCTCTCTCCCTCCCCCTCCCACCTTCCCTGTTCCTCTCTCTCTGAAATCAATAACCATATCCTTGGGTGAGGATTTAAAAACAGAAGAAGCTCCATGGCACCAACCTTCAAATCCTTGCAGATCAGTATCCTTCCACAGGCCTGGAGGGAGGGACTGTTTGCTGGGAAAGGGGCCGATGAGAATCCAGCCTCCTGGGCAGGGGGCGTGGGGACCTTAGGAAGGAGAGTGGAGGAAAATCATGCCCTAGACCAGACAAGTGCCTCCCTAGACTAGGGCCTCGCTTTATGCTCAGACCTCTGGTGAGGAGAGGCTGGAGCAGATGGCTGCTATCAGGGGCTGGACGGGGACGTGTCTCAGAGCAAGTCACCACCTGTTCCAGCGCAAGCTGCTACCTAGGGAAGGGACAACTACAAGGGCAGTTCCAGAATCACACAGGTCTCTGCCAGGGGGGCTTCTGGAGGAGGCGAGAATTCAGGACAGACACCTCTGGGGCTTCCTCTCCTGGAGTTGAGCCTGCCTAGGACCGCCTTAGCAAGCACTAAGTGTCTGCCTTTAGGCATATGGTAAGCTGCCCAAGCCTTGGACTGGGTCAGGGCCTCTGGGAGATGCCATGCTAAAAGAAGGGACGGTCCCTGGAGCCTGGGGAAGGGAGGGGAGTGAGGAAAGCAGAGGCTGAGGTGCTTTCTCCAGGGCAGGCAGCTGTCTCCACTGGTTCTGCCACTCCCTGCCAAGTACCCAGAAGACTCCCCTGCCTCCTGAGCTCCCTCCTCCCAGACTCCCGAGGATCTGTGGTCCAACTGATCCATTCCAGCGGCCTCAGTTGCATCTTTGTGTGAGAGAGAGCACGTGCTCCCGCTGGACCTGACTTTCTCTGGAACCTCCTGAGGATGGACTGTCACTGAAAACCAGGAGTGGGGAGGTGGGAGAGAGGGACTGGGAGCAGCACCCAGTGCACCAGCTTCTGAGCCTCTCCACGTGCCTAGCCTGGGGGTTGGCCAGGCCGGGGGTGGGCACACATGGGTCATACTGACTGGCTGGGAGGCAACATGTCAACTCCTGGAGAGCTCAGTAAGAAGCCCAGAAGTCATGTGGAGGCAGTAAACAAGTGCAATGAGGACAGGACTCTGTATGCAAACAGGAAACCAGAGAAGACAGGGGTTAGAATGGACTGGAGCACTCGGGTAGGCTTCCTGGAGGAGAGATGTTAAGCGGGTCTTGAAAGACTGGTAGGGCCTGGACAGGCAGAGGGAAGGGGGAGAAAGAGCACTGTGAGCAAGGCAAGGGTTGGGGAGGAGGGCGTGTGCAGGGCAGAGGGCCAGGATGAGCAGCGTTCTTTAGAGCTCCAGAGCCATAACTCAGAGTGTCTTGCGTGGGGATGGTGAGGTGTTGGGGTTGGGCCAGGCAGCTTTCCTTCCATTCTCTACCTGCTTAGGAGACCCGGCCAGTGTGACCTACAGGGCAGGAGATGGGGCAGAAGGGAGAGGAAGGGCCCGCCAGGAGCTTAATCAGTTAAAGCAACCCCTCTGTAGGGTGCCCCACAGGTCTCAGGGTTCCTTGGGCCCCTTGGAGCCCGTCCCCACTGCTTCAGTCTCTGCTGGGAAATAACAAGACCAGTGTTCTGGCTCCCTCAGGACCGAGGGACTTCCTGGGATGTAGGACTTTCAGCTGTAAAAATGGGATGAGATGGTTACCGCATAGAAAACTTCCGACTGGAGAAGGGTCCTAGCGCCTTCTAGGGAGTCACCAAAATGATTTGTGACAAATAATAAGACACACGTGTTTTCAGAAGAGATGTTCAGGCGTCAACTCTATAAAATTGTCTTCTAATAATTCCGGAGAGCAGGATTTATATGTAATGGCAAATGACAGAACAAAGTATTGCTCTATAGGTCGATGCCACGGTGTTTTTTATAGAGTGTTCCCTCAGGAGATGTTAATCAGAACTTCAGAACAAAGGGCTCCTTGGGAACACTGAGTCCTCTACAGTCCACCCTGTTCCATCCTCATTCTGGAAGTCCTGCTGCCCATCAGTACATTCAGGCCCACAAAAGGAGAGAAACCTGCTTCATCCTGCTGACTGGCACTATGAACAAGGTTATTTGCACAGAGAGAGTCTATCTCTCAAGAGATTAAGTCCCTAATAGACCTCCCCACCAACCGTCGCTCCCTTCCCTGCCTCCAGCACACACACAACTAATTTTCTCTAAGATCCAGTTAGGAAAAGTCTGGAAAGGAACATAGATCTACAGGGTCACCCAATTTATAGTCCTAGAGATCCTATACTAACTCAATAATCCCAGGGGTAGACTTTAAGGATAACCCAACTGGAAGTGTAATTTCTGTACTTGTTCAGTTTCCCTCTTTTCTTTCTTTCTTTTTTTTAATAATCTACTGGCTTTTAAGTGCTGGACTTCCCAACTTTCCAAGATACCTCACCTGAAGGCCTCAGGCCTGGGCTTTGTTTCCCCCTGGGTTGGAACCACCAGCAGCCTTGGACCATTTTGTGGACCCAGGTCATCTCTGCTAAAGGCCCAAGCCTGGGGAAGATGGACAAAGCTGTGCCCTCACAGTGGGAGGACGAGGCTGATGCTCTCTCCCTCCTCCTCCCTCCTCCCTCCTTTCCTGGAGCAGCCAGAATCCTCCCCCAGATTCCGAGTCAGTAAGATCTTGGCCTGCCCAACCTTTTCTGGCCTCTAAGAAGGAAAAACAAGGTGGCTCTCAGCTCTCCAGACCCAGAGCAGGTGCCGGGCCAGGCCACGGTGTGTTGCCCAGAGCCCTCGGGGCCTGCCCCAGCATCCTGCCTCTCTCTGAATGGTGGAATATACCAAAGGAGGCCACCGCGGTGGTTGAGCGGAGGGACTTTTTGTAGCCATGAGCCTCCCGGCTGGGCCACTGGGAAAAGAAAGGCAGGAGAGGCATGCTGCACCCAAACTGCCCCGCCCCCGCAGTCCCCTGAGTGGGACGGTTGGGACAAGAATGCCGCCATAGGTGCAAGACCAGGCCAGGAGAACCGCGGTGAAGGAGCCTCCTGGAAGGGGCAGGGTTTGAGGGTGGCTTGGAGAGTGGGAAACACTCTGGTCCCAGACTGGGGAGAGGCTTGGGCCCTGGCAGAACCGTGAAGGGGTACGGGGTAGGCCCAGGCGGCATGAAAAGTGAGAGCGAGGGAAGCAACGCCCTACAGGAAGCCGGGTCTTGTACTTTCGTGTGGCCCAGGCACTGCCCCTACTCTCTACCGTCGAGCCGCACTGGATAAAAAGGTCGGATAAACCAGAACCCACTGAGGATCCCACTCGGCTGAGGAAAAGCCACTCAACCTTCCCCAGAACCCTAACATCTCAGATGTGAGTGTGGGATGACAGTCAGCTGGGGCGGCTGCCTCCACTTTGAATGTCTGGAAATGGGGTGTCGAGGGCATGACAATATTAAGCTTAGAGCCCTGGCAGATAGTGCAAGCAAGGATCAATTGTAATATTCCAGTTAGTGGTGTTTTCTCTTCCCACCCTTCAGGACCTCCTCAACCCCGAATTAGGGGATGTGCACTTTAAGAGAAACCCTGAAGGAGAGCAAAGGTTGACCTAGAGGACTGTCCTTCTAATGGTGGCATTTTAGGCACTGTAACAGGTATGTTTGGACGAGTGGCCTTCTTAATACCCTTGTTATCACACCACGTCTCTTGGGTAAAGGCCCACCCCAAGGCCAGGTTCGTTTGCTGAGCTATCTCTGCTCTTTCCTGAGAGCGACTGGGGCGGGGACCACCATCAGAGGGGTTCGCTGGTACGGTCCGTCCCATGTGGCCAGGCATGTGCGGTTCAGTGGCCGGCTGAGGCCTAAGCAGAGGGGACAGCAGAGGCTTTCCTGAGACAAGTGGGAAGAAAGTGTCAGCCATGGCTGACCGAGCGACGACCCACGGCCCAGCGCAGAGCCAGTTAGCAGCCACCGCAATGGTGGCGGGCTTGCTGCACCTTCCGTAGGAAGCCCCGCGTGCACCCAGCATGTCAGGCCAAGTTAGCACCAGGAGGGCTGAGTGGAGTCCAGCTGGAGGCTTCCTGGGTGGGGGAACAAGGGTGATAACGCTTCCCCCTGGGCCCTGGGGAGCTGGGTGAGACATATGAGCACGCATGCCTCCTCCTGCAAGCTTGTGTGTGTGTGTGTGCATGTGTGTGGGGCATGCGTTCATGCACACATCCGTCATTTAGGACTCATGTGTCATATGCATGTGCGCGCCTGCTCATGTTCATTCAGCATGTTTAGCACATATTTTGTATCCACTTCATGCCTACTTTGTGTGCGCTAGGAATTCTGGGATCAAAGAGGCCAAAGCGCCTGCCCTCCCGGGACTTACATTCTAGGGGGAGAGACAGAAAAGAAATACACATCTATATCGACACATAATGGAGAGTGCCATGAGGAAAGGTAAAACAGGAAATGGGGTGGGGTTGCTATTTTAGAATATGATCAGGGAGGGCCCCTCTGAAGAGGTGACCTTGATCTAAACAATGAGAAGGCAGCCTATTGAATATCGGGAGGAGGAGGGCTATAGACTGCGGGCGAGGCGCAGAGCGGGAGAGAGCAAAGCTGGAATTCTACCACGCTGCTCATGTGTGTGGTGTGGATAGGAGGAAAAGGGAGATGCCACAGCCACAGTGACACTGACGATCCAGACAGCAGGATAGCTCTCAGTAAGAAGCCACGTGCCCAGCTCAGCTCTCAGGGACAGCTCTGATCCCTCCCCAGATCCAATCCCACAGTCCAGCACAGAGGTCCCCCCTGCTAGTGCAGGGCCAGGGACCATCCCCAGGTAGGCACCCTCATCTCCATCGATCCAACTGTGTCCACACAGCAGCCAGCAACAAGAGAGGCCACTGGGAGAGAGAACAGAATTCTGGCGGCCAGGCTTGGCCATGGAAATAGTGCCTGAAACTGGCCCTGGCGATGCGTGCTAGTGGCCACAGGCAAGGCTGCCTGTGGACGCCCTGGAGTGTGGGACCTGCTGGCAGATGCCGTGATGAGACAGCTGAGAGGCCAGCGGGGGACACTAGAGACCCAGGAATAGACTCCCTCTGGGCTTTCCTTTGGGGGGCTCGGCATGGTGCAGCCACCAGGGCAGGGCCTTGGGACAGCTGGGGCCCTCGACGGCCCTCGCTGCCCTGCCCGTCTCCTCTCATTGAAGGGGCAGGCTGCAGAACCAAGAAAGTGCTAAAAGCCAGTTTCAGACTTCGCCTTCCATTTCCCAAAGAACACAGCCCTGGGACAGAGAGCTTCGTAGGCCGGGAGGGGAAGCTGAGCTGAGCGGCCTCAGGAGGCCTCCAGGAGAAGAAATTGGGTAGATGAAAGGGATGAGTGGAAAAAACTGTTGTCACCATGTCAAAGCACTCAAAGGCTACCTTGGAGTAGGGAAGACTGATTTTGGTGTTTCAGGGTGAGGTCAGGTGTGACACCTGTGTCTGCATGTCTGAGAACCTGCACCTGTGGGTCTGCTCGTGCATGAGTGTGTTTGGTGTCTAGGTCAGTCGGGTAGCTTCCCACCGTTCACGTGCCTGTGAGTGAGCCCGTGTGCCTCTGTGCCTGTGTCTGTCTGCCCGTGGGCCCCTCTGTGGCCCTGCACTTGCAGGCTGTGTGGGGCCTCTCTGTGTGCGTGCCTTTCTGGGTGTAAGTGCACGGATAGCCTGAGGTTGGCCGCCTGTCAGCCCCTGAAGTCTGTAACACCCTGTTCCAGAGCCTGACCCTGAGGCTCTCGCGGGAGAAGCTGCCTGTTCCATTCTCATCAAGCCTGCAGACGGGGTTGGTGAGGAGACGGCGCTGCTCTCGATGTGCACTTAGCTTTGCCTTCTCCTCACCACCCACCCACACAC
>PVJD01005398.1:0-116578 GCA_004026545.1 Mormoops blainvillei
GGGCAGGTGAGGCCGCGGCTGGGGGACTGGGCAGGTGAGGCCGCGGCTGGGGGACTGGGCAGGTGAGGCCGCGGCTGGGGGACTGGGCAGGTGAGGCAGCGGCTGGGGGACTGGGCAGGTGAGGCAGCGGCTGGGGGACTGGGCAGGTGAGGTAGCGGCTGGTGGACAGGTTGGTCCCACATGTGTGTGCAGATGAATTGGGAAGAGCAGCTGGGGAATGAGACCAGCCACACATCCCAGTGCTCCAGCACAGGAAAAGAAAGCCTCAAAACCTCTGGCTGTAAAAGTCTGTGTGGATTGTGTCAGTGGGAGAAAGTCCCAGCCTCATAGGAGAGTTCATTGGAGAGATCCACAGGGTCCTAGAATGTACACAAACCCACCCACCTGGATATCAGCACCAGAAGGGCCCAGCTTGCTTGTGGGTAGTGAGGGAAGTGACTGAAAGCCAGAAAGAGCCAAACAAGTGGCATCGTTTCCTCTCTGACCCCTCTCCCACATATAGCACCACAACACAGTGACATGGGTTGCCCTGCCCTGGTGAATACCTAAGGTTCTGCCCCTTACAACGTCACAGGAGCACTGAGACAAAGAAATATGGCCCAAATGAAAGAATAGATCAAAACTCCAGAAAAAATACAACCAAGTGATAAAGAGATAGCCAACCTATCAGATGCAGAGTTCAAAACACTGGTAATCAGGATACTCACAGAAATGGTTGTGTATGGTTATAAAATAGAGGAAAAAGTGAGGGCTATGCAAAATAAAATAAAGAAAAGTATACAGTGAACCAAGACTGAAGGGAAGGAAACCAGGACTCAAATCAATAATTTGGGGCAGAAGGAAGAAACAAACATTCAACCAGAACAGAATGAAGAAACAAGAATTCAAAAAAATGAGGAGAGGCTGAGGAACCTCCGGGACAACTTTAAATATTCCAACATCCAAATCATAGGGCTGCCTGAAGGAGAAAAGGAAGAGCAAGAAAATGAGAACTTATTGGAGAAAACAGTGAAGGAGAACCTCCCCAATCTGTCAAAGGAAATAGACTTCCTGGAAGTCCAGGAAGCTCAGAGAGTCTCAGAGAACTTGGACTCAAGGAAGCACACACCAAGACACATCATAATGACATCACCCAAGATTAAAGATAAGAAGGGAATCGTAAAAGCAGCAAGAGAAAAGGAGAGTTACCTACAAAGGACTTCCCATAAGACCAACAGCTGATTCCTCAAAAGAAACCTTACAGATAAGAAGGATCTGGTAGGAAGTATTCAAAGTCATGAAAGACAAGGACCTACATCCAAGAATATTCTATCCAGTAAAGCTATCATTTAGAATAGAGGGGGAGATAAAGTGTTTCCCAGAGAAGATAAAGGTAAAAGAGTTCGTCATCACCAAGCCTTTCTTATATGAAATGTTAAAGCCACTTATCTAAAAAAAGAAGATCAAAACTGTGAACAGTAAAATGACAGCAAATGAAACTATCAACATCAGAAACTAAAAAGAAAAAATCAAAACAAAAACAAACTAAGCACAGGAACAGAATCACAGAAAGGAGATCATATGAAGGGCTATCAGTGGGAAGGGGCATGGGGGAGAATGGGGGAAAAGGTACAGGGAATAAGAAGCACATGTGGTATGTGCAAAATCCACAAACAGTGGTTAAAAATTGTATAGGAAATGGAGAAGCTAAAGAACTTATATGAATGACCCATGGACATGAGCTAAGGTGGGAGGTAATGCTGGTGGGAGGGGGTTGCAGGGTGGAGGGGAATAAAGGGGAGAAAAAATGGAACAGCTGTAATAACATAATCAATAAAATATATTTTAAAAAATCAAGAAGTGGGTTAACTGTAGCGTATTTCTAAAATGGAAAGCTACACTACTCATATGTGTAGGAACTTAGAAAGATCTTTCAGAAAGAATCCAGATTCAATAGACTATATGATGTATAATTTCATTAATATTAAGTTCATGAGTAAGAAATACTAATCTATGGTAATAAAAATCCAAATAATGGTTACCTCCATGGAACTGGATGGGTATTGACTGAAAGGCAAAAGGGAACTTTTTGAGGTAACAGAAATATTCAATATATGAATCCTAGTAACCATTGTAATTATACACACACACACACACACACACACACACACATATACACACATAAAATGTATTCAGCTGTAAATTTAAAATGCGTGTGCTTCGTATGTTTTTGTGATTGTGCATTAGTTCAATTAAAAACCAAAACATTGATTAGATTATAAATGAAATATAATATTAACATTTAGTAGATTCTCAGTAAGTTGAAGCTTTTGGCTTTTGTAAGTTGGTCTGTGATGAAGATAATGCATGTAAAGTCATCCTGAGGAGAAAATGTACTTCACATTCCTAGCTACTAATTTGTTTTTGGATTACTATTAGTTGGATCAGCATATGTGTATGTATGTGTATATGTGTGTGTGTCATTTCCCCCGCACAGTTTAACATATACCCTGGCTATATTATATTATTTACTGAACAGTGTAAGATGCTCTGAAGATGACAGGCTTTTGAGTGAGAGTCCTAAAGACATAAATTGATTATATTCTGTTTCATCTTCAGGCTATTTGATAAAAATTAAGGTAGAATAAAATAGGAAGGCTATAAATTTATTTTTATGGCATTGCTTGCAAAAGATGGGTAGTAGGAAAAGGTAGCAAACTTAAATATCTCTGAAGCTGGGACATATCTGGTGTGTCTGAGACTGCATCAAATCCCATTTCACTATTTTGTTAGAATTTATGTCTTTTTTCACAGAAAAGTACTATCTACTTGGTGATTGCAACCATAATAGTTATTCATTGAAACAACCAAACAAGTAAGAAAAAAATAAGAATTGATACTTTCTTAAGATATAGTTTGAATCTCTGGATTTAATATATCAGAAAAAAATTTCTACCCTTGATCTTAAAAAAAAATTAGTATAAATGAATTTAAATGCTTCCACATCTGATAGTGCTAACCAAAGCTCTCATGCTCACTGATTGCAAGGTGAGTGCAGCATACATTATTCAGGGGCTTTGATTCACTTTTTATATGGGGATTTAAAAATGGCTATCAGGTTTTTAAAAAATGGTAGCTATGAAATGGTGTTTGAAAACAACACTTTAAAACTATAACTGTTTAGTTTGTTCTTTTTTTCTGTTATGTTTTTACAGGTTTCCATTTGTCCTGATGCTGAAGTTGATTAGCTTGTTTTATGAATGGAGAAACAACCTCCAGTAGTTTATTTAATGAGTCCAGTCTATCTGTGCATTTCATCTTTATGTAATAGACAAAGTCCACAAGCTGTTCTCTCACATGGTTCTGGTGAACCTAAGGCATAAACAATTTTTAGTTGGCTTATAACAAGCAAAGCTACATAATAAGAGTATTCAAAGAAAACAGAGGATCAGAAGATTAGAAACAAAATTCTATATGTTTTTATAACTATGCATTAAATATCTTATGATTTCCTAGCAGCCCAAGCCCAAACACACACATACACACACACACACACACACACACACACACACACACACACACAATTAGTCTTATATTTTTATAATCTATTTTAAGTAATCATATTCAGTAGGAGTAATAGGTATTTTTACTTATAAATGAATGCTGGAGAAGAATTTATACCATGGCAATGCTGAACAAATTAGTGAACAAAGCTTTATTGGCCCTCAACAAAAATGAATGCTTCCATGAAGTATCTATTTAAATTGTATGCTGAAGGTTAATAGAAAGAAAAGGAGAGAGGGGAAGCAGGGGGAGAGGCAGGGAAGGAGGGAGGGAGGCTGAGCTCAAAGGAAGAATAAAAACTACAGTGAGGTAAAAAAAAAAAAAAGCAAAGGTGGTTTCAGGATTAAATTGATGTTAAACATAGGGCATGACTGGGGCACTGTATGAATATATCCAAAATCCCAGATCTTTGAACACGCAGTATGATTTTAAAATAGGGCTCAGGACAAGAAATGTAGAAATAGATGTTTCTGCTTAAGGGGACAGCTGAGTGCATTAGATTTACAAAGGGAGAATAGTAAACACTGAAGTTAATGGTTAAAAAAAAAGGTTTTAAGAGTCAAAAGAAAAAGACTAGTACACATGATGTAGAGAAATAGAAGGATCATAAGAGCTACTTCACCCAAGCTAAATGAGAGCGTTTTAATAAAGCTGCAGTCAGCTATGCTACACAAGTCCCAAGGGAGACTGAAAAAATTAGATTGCCAATTTCTGTCAAAAAGATCATAGGTTAGATTGAGTGAGGAGTTTTCTTTCAATGTAGGGAGACAAAACCAATGACAAGGTGATAAAAGTTTAGCTGGACAGTGAGAAGGGATAGAAAATTTAAAAACAATTATAAAAACTCAGATACACTCTTTTGCCTCTCTGAAAAAAACTTTTAAAAATATTTCTGTCTTCCTTTTTACCTCCATTTTTTACACTACCGGGTTTTGTTTTATCTAATCCTCACAACTCTCCTTCTCTCTCTCTCTCTCTCTTTCTCTCTCTCTCTCTCTCTCTCCATATATATATATATGATCAATGTAAATATTTTTAGAATTAAAGAAATCAAACAACCTGCATGCATCCTTTGGTTATAGGGAGGCAAGTCCTGAACGAGGCTAGAAATCAAAACATAAAAACAAGTCCCATGATGAACAAATATGCTGAGGCAGGAACTGTGGGAGAGAAGAAATTAAAAATATGGAATACAGTTAAGGTAGAAGAAGGAGAGATTGCCATGTAGTGGTTTGTATCTTTTGAGCAAAGTAGGAATCATGGTCTTCTGTGAGTAACAGTGGTGGGGTGGTAGAAATGGGTATTGAGAATAACTTCCCTTGGTGTAGCTATTTTTTATAATGAAAAAATAAGAAATCAATTTTAGATTTAAAAAATGCATTTTAGGAGTGTCTAGACTTGTGGTTCATTGAGAACATTTATTTTCATTATCAGAACATAAAGGGATGCTGGAGGGGGTGGTGCAGGGTGTAGGGGGATAAAGGGGAGAAAAAAACAGGACAACTGTAATAGCATAACCAATAAGATATACTTAAAGAATATCAAGCCCTATGATATTTGCTCCCAAATCACCTGCAGCTAAGGATATGAATAAGGAACAGAGAAGAGCAGTTACATATGGCTTCAGAACAGGTGGCAGATAGCCAGGAAAGTGGGGAAATATGTGGCTTTTGTTGCCAAAAAACTGAAATGATAAAACAGAAATTCAGGTTACTGGAGCCTGGATATTGAGGAATGGAATTTTGTTTGATAGATATAGTTTGCTAATTTTTCATAAAAAACAGACTCAAATGACTTGTGATTTTTGCTATTATAGAGCACTAAAGACTGGTGGGTAAGATCCTGCCTTATGCTACTTTTTGGAAAGCATGTCATTTAGTCACCAGTCTATGGTTTGGGGATAGTCTGTCTTAAAAAGCTAAGAACAAAAGTCCTAAAACTAAAGAAATAACTGGTATCTATGATCAATGTGTATACTCAATAAGTAGTTGTTTAGGGTCAAGCCTTCTTAGAAAAATCATACCTCTGGGAGTTGGTTAAATAACTATGCATGCAAGTCTACTGAACTTTCTTAACCATTTTGATTTTGGCTTTCAGAAGACTTATTTCCTTGGACATCTGTAGCAAACCAATAAAAAGAATGCAAGTTGTCTCATCAGGAAAGTATGAACAACAAGGTAGAAGGTAGGGTTTGAAGATTTAGAAAATGAACAGAGGACAGAGTTCATTGGAGAATTCATGATAAATTAGGCTATGCTTACTTTATTTCTTCACCACGCACTCATACTTTTAAATTCAAATTGATTTTTTCCCAAATGCTACGATAAGATTTCTCTTTTGAAGTTCACTAATGACCTTCTTTTTCATTTGGTTAATTGAACTTTTAATAATCATTTGGTTTCTATTTCCCTTTCCCTTTTTGAAACACTTCCCCATCACTGCTACAAATATGTGCTCTCCTTGAAGTCTTCTTATGTTTTTGAATATTTGAATATTCCCTCTCAATTCTCTGGGGACCCATTCATATCCTTCTTGGTAATTGTCATCATTGCACAAAGCCTTTTTACCAAACTTAAATACTTTCATCCTCTTTTAGTGCTTGAATATCTCTTGGTTGTGGTAAATATATCTATAAGCAAAAAAGAAAATTCATACCATAGTTTTTGTAGTAGGTATTGTATCTTACCTAATTCTAATGTATTAAAACTTCATGTTATTAGTAATTTGTAGCATAGAATTTTTAGAGGCATGATACTTGGTAAGTGAAATGCAAAGATACCAAACTATTATAAGGTTTAAAGATTGGACAATCAATGAATAGATGTTAACTAATGAAAAATTCACACCCTATGGATTATAGAGGTTTTTTAATGTGCTCTGTTTGAAAATAATAATTTATTAATAAGTGCTCTTCAAACAACTTTAAAGAGGCTGTTGAACTAATAGCTCCTTACACTAGTCTTATTGATGAAATATAAATTGTAAATTAGAAAATACATAAAAAGAGATATAAGAGATTTTGAAATCAGAAACTTATAGAAAGGACGACTTTGCTCTTTGGTATGATTTTATTTTTATTTCTCTTTATTCTCAGAGAATAATTAAGTATTAATTGTAAAATAATACCTCAAAATGGTACTGTGAAATTCCTATGCTATTCAGCATACAACTAAGGTCAAGTTCAGTTTTGTTTAATTTTAGTCAGATGAATATTCTAATTGCCATCAAGAAGAGTCTAGAAAGTCAATCCTTAAATTTTATAATAAATATTAAGAAAGCATTGTTACTAAGAATATGTCATTAACATGGGCCTAATTACCAATTGGAAAACACACATAAATACTTTAAAAGCCATTTTGTTAATGACAAGCTTTTGTGGACTTTAATAGGAACACTTCAATATCACCTGTGTTGTGCCCCACACTGACCTAGGTGCTGAATGTATCAGATTAATTTAATCCTTTAAACAATACTGTGAAGTAGCTGCTATTTTTGTCACCGTTTATAGATAATAAGCTGTGGTGGAGATGTGTTCAAGATCATACAAGTAGGTATTGGAAAAGCCAAGATTCAAACCCAGGAGATTTGGTTAAGGATCTCATCCACGCTGCTAAATTCCATTTCAGTTTTATTTATTTTTTCAGCATTTTTTAAAAAAAATTTCAATTACAGTTGTCCCCATTTCTCCCCCATAACTCTCCCCCACCCTACCCACCCCCACCTCCCACATTCAGTCCTCCCCACACCACTGTCTGTCCAGTTTGTCCATTATGCATGTTCCTTAATGGCCCTTCCCCTTCTTTGCCACATTATCCCCTCCATCCCTCTGGTTACTCCATTTCAATTTAAAAAAGGAAAATCATCAGTTCTATGGGGTTGACTTTATCATATAATAAAGAATGATGACCTGTACAGACCAAACCATTTCTAAAACTAATTCTCGAGTAAACTAAGGAAATAAGCAAACAGAATTAAGCAAATAATGACTTATTCTTCCCCTTGACTTCAGAGCACATTAAAGCAGGGTTTTATTTGTAACAGAATCCCAAATTGATATTTATTGAATTAATACATAGTTTGCTGTTTGAGGTGTTTAAAGTGTATAATGAGTCAAATTGACCAGAAAAAAAAAATATATATATATATGCTTAAATAACTTCAAAACCTATTAAATGTGGTGGGTTTAAAACATTAAAAAGCTCCACTTGAATAAAGTGTCAAAACTGTTTATCAGGTATTGTTAAGTGATACTTATAAAACCTGTAAGTGAATTAAATGCATATCAAGAATATATGTCTTGATCTCTCAAAGTATTCATAGATTTTCATAAATTAAATGTGTCAAACCCATACAAAATTTTTGGAAACCTAAATAAATAACCATTATTTTCTTATCAAAGAATGTTAAACACTCCTCAAACACTATCAGCCGCAATTGAGTAAGACTTAAAGGCAGCAGTCACATCTATCAAGATCTTTTAAAGTGTTCTGAATCAAACATTTTAATACCAACTAATGCCAATAAAATGATTTTAAATAGTGATTATAAACTGATCAGTGCATGAACTGAGAAAAATATATTAGCCAAAAGATATGACAGCAAAATATATGATCATACTTTAATAATACAATTCTTTCCAAGGTCAATCACTTGATTTGGAATGGAATGGGCTCCTCTTTTACTTTTTGCATAGTTAAGAATTCATAAAATATATACCACATATAAGGGACTATTAATTCTGGATGGCTTCGAATAAAGCAATAAATATTGTGGTGCATATTCTTAAAATCTCTCTGAATTATTGACAAATCGCATGACTTCAAGAATACAGATTGCTCACAGTTCTGAACAGCAATGCGGCTATTAGAGAAGGAGTTAGGCATATATTTTATCATGTGACAGACACATGAGGCATTTAAAATCATGTTGGTTTTCCTTTAGCTTTACTAAGATATAAGCGAAGAATATTTTCATTAAGTAGAAAGATTACTAAATTAATGAAACATTTAGCAAAGATTCTAAATTTTGGAAAGCATGAAATGTTAGTAAGAGATAGTAAAGTGCTTAGAGGATCCCCTCTCCCTTTACTTGGAGAGAATGAGCTTCCTCCTGTATGCAAGATGCCCGTGGGTGTGATTTGATGCCTTGAGCAGAGCATAAGATTGGGGGAGGGGGAAAGATATTGACTCTGCCAGTTATTAGGCTGCTTCCTTGGCCAAGTTAATTAAACTTTCTTAGCACTAATATCCTCATATGTGAAATAGAAATAAAGTAATTCTCATTTTAGTAGATAGTTGTGAAGAAGAAATCAAACTGTATATGTAAAGCTTGTATCACAATGTAAGGTACATTAGATTTAAGGTGTCCATTAACTTACTACCTTAGCAACTTCCTTTGATTTATATTCTCTATGTTTCAGATAAACTACCATTTACCAAATATCATATTTTGTCCTTACCTGATTTATATGATACCAAGAGAGAACATGACAACACAAGATCCTGAGAACCCTCGCGGTATTCACTGTCACTTTTGTCTATGCAGAGAAGAGGGAACGGTGGAGCTCTCTGTACCCACAGGAGCACAGATCTGGGTGGTTCTCTGTCTGGCCAGTATGCCAAGAACCAGGCAATCCCCAATTCTCTAATTATAAATTACTTGTCATGCAAGGCCCAACAATTTGTAGGACTCAAGACATTAAGGCAGGAATTTCTTTACAGCGCTTTGTTAAAATAGAGTATGCATTGTAAGTAATGCTGATATAGGAGTCAAAAAGACTTGAATTTGTATCCGAAGCTCTGTGCATAATGCTCAAATGAATTAAAATAGTTTGGCCTCTGTTTATTCATCTATAGGGAAAGTAGGATATACATACATACACACATTATATGTAACATACTGCCATATATGCATATATTTATAGGCATTCTTATTTCTTTATAGCTGTCATGAAACCCATGTGTGCCACTCTCTGAAACTGCTATGCATCATGAATATTCTCACCATTCCCAGAAGCCAACTTGTGCTTGATCTTAATTTTCCTGTTAATATGAAGTCTGAGTAGCCTAACTGGCCTTTTCCATTGTTTGATATATGACCAGGCATGTCACTCATACTGCTCTACATAAAGTAATATAGCAGAAAAGGATAGTTAGAGAGCAACAAGTCCAACTTTCTCACTTGAAGAGTGAAAAGGCAAGTCCTGGCAGGTAGGTCAAAAGCTCACAGCTGCCAGTATGAAGCCCTGCTGCTTTCCAGTCCTGTACTCCTGCCTGTACTTTCTGTGTTCCTCCCTGTCCTCATGGGATAAAAACAAGTTAACATTTGTATGTAGTGTGATGTTGTATCGTTGCTTCTTGATGCTCCAAAACATGAAATGTGAAAAGCTATGGAATGAAGCTAGGAATGGTGGAAGATAATTTGATGTAAAGAATTAGATTTCAAAACCCATGTCTGATGGCAGAGGTACATGTTTCCCCCACACCCCACAGAAGTCAGAATGTTCAAGAGAGAGGTGTAGGTATGTGGAAAATGGAGATTCACGGTGACGATTGAGTGCCTAAAGTCACCTTCAACCAAGGTTGATAACAACACAGGACCTAGGACCTGATAGAGAATGTGGTTGGCCTAGTTTAGAATTTTCTCATTAATTTACCCTTAAATTGTTTCTCTGCATACCATGTGCTCATGAAGAGACATCTAAATTAGCTGACAAGAACACTAAATTGTATTGCCACACAGAATCAGAGCTCTCTCTTCTTTTTATCTGTCAGTGAAAAACAAATACCTTGATGAGTATCAGGAAATCTGGAATGGAAAAACTGCTACCACTACAGGAATTACCTTGCTAAAATACATAGGATTAAAGTTGGAAAGAATTTTCTCTCTGAACCACTAATTCTCAACACCTTTATAATCAGATTATTACTATGTTGTATTGAAGTGCTTAGATTTAACAAAAAAAATATTTAGACAAATAATCTTACTTAATATCCTTGTAATTATATGAAGAGTTCTGCAAATGAGCCTTTGCTTGTGCATGTATAAATTTCTCCCTATATTCAATAGAACTGAAAGTATATAATTGTGGCCAGTGTGTTATAGCATAAATATAGACCTCATCATTTCTAAAAATCTTTTTGCTGTTATTTTCAAAGTAATCACTTTCTTCATGGATTCACAGGATTTATTTTTAAACATACATAATATTGAAACCGTTTGTCTCCTTGATATGCACGTCTCCTGAGGCTACTGGGTAATTAGGGCTGCAGGTCTTTTTGCAAATAAATCAGACATCAAGTGCAATGGCTTCCTGCCATGTACATGAAATGTCTAAGAACTTCACTTAGACACACTTAGGTCACATTTTATTTAACGATGTCTTGGTCCTCAGTTTGAAAAGAAAGCATTTTACAATTTTTTTAATAAAAATCAGGAGTATAGTACTTTTATGCACTATGTGAATTTCTTGAAGTCTTTGGGAAGAATATTGGGTCCCACTAAGAGAAGGCAATTTCACAATACTTCATCTTTTAGCTTGGTAATGGTTGTCACAGCAAAGGGATTGTTTTAATAAAAAGTTCACCTAAACCAGCACCACTGCTCAATAGTACTTATAGTCACCTCTTCTTGACTTCCTGGAGCATTCCACAAAGCTGCAATTGCGGGCCCTTTATAGTTTCTTCCAAACACTATCTCCTCCTGCACATCGTTACCCTCAATATATTTAAAAGATGACATGACCTGCCACATTATTTGGTCAAAGCTGTCAAATGTAACTCTTGGTTTCCTGTATTTCCTTCCTACATATCCTTGTATCTTCACCTCATTCCTCCTTTTTCTATTCTAAAACAGGGAAAAAAGGATTTTTATAATTCTGAAGACTTACCTGGTTGACTTGAAGTTGGATACCTTACTCTCTAGACATTGTGTCATTAATACTCCTTATTGAATCCTTGATATTACTCTGTTTGACCCTTTTTACTTTTGACTAAATGCATTTTGGAGTACATGCTCATAACACGAAACAAAAAATAAGCAAGCTAATTAAGACCCTACCTAATTCAAAATATCTTATTTTTGTTCTTTCATACTAAAATTGGGAAAAGTAGACCTCCCTTTTTTTTTTTTAACCTCCTCTCACTTCTCATCTTGTTTTGATTTTGCTCGTTCTTCTGGTACCTGTACTTGTTAGGCATGGCGTTCTTGCTTGTTGTATTAGCACTTTCCAAATTGTGTTCCATGTGTTCGAGCTCTGCTCTTAAGCCATTCCTTGCCCCTGATTTACTCTCTTAATTGTACCATTGTATTTCCAATTACACAAACCAAATTCTAATATATGTCAACTTTTCTCTCCTACCCAATTTCTAATTGCTTACTAAGCTCAGTGTGGATAGAAAGTCTGTGTATTTTTTCGAAGGTATTTCTTTCTTTTTATTTCTGTTGCCATAGGAATAGTTTAGGTCTTCATTTAATTCATTGCTCCTATGGCAGACACCTCTTCTTTAATTTCCTTGTTTCTAGCCCCTCTCTACACCTGCCTCAAAAAGTAACTCCAAGTATTCCTCTTTTGTTTAAGTTCTTCAAAATAAACAATTGTAACTCAGCGATATTCTGACTCTTTCTCAATCAACAAGGCTTTCTATGATATGGTGAAATTTCTCTTTGTGGGTTTTGCTAATACTGCTTCCCTATAATTAATCCCTGCTCCCACCATAAGAGTTTCTTGCTTTCTGATATTTTTCCCCCTCTCTCTTGTTTTCTCTCTCTTTCTTTTGTTTCTTTTATTAACAAGAAATACCCTTTACCAAGGCACATATCTATAACCTTGGAAATCCTGATGCCTTTCACCCTTCGCTGATTTCAGCTGAGCTCTGCTTTTTACTCCTTCAGGCCAGAAGCAGCTGGTTTACATTCCTCTTAAGAACATGTGTATTTCTGCCTTCCCTTTTATTCACCTGTCTACAATTGCAATTTCTTCTACTCTATTATAATTTCTGTGACAGAAATAGCATTACTATAGTTGATACTTAATATAGGGGAAATATTTATTTAAGGAAAAATCTGTTGACTTGAAACAAAAAAACAATACTATATTTAGAAAGATTGTCTCGGCGTAGTGCTTCCAGAATCACAAGATAACTCTATTTCACTTAACTGTATTGGACTTAGAAGTTTCTTTCAGGTCATTCTTTTGATCTGTTTTTGTTGATATTTTTTCATGGTATCATCGTCTACTCCACTGCTTTCTCAAACGTACTTTAACATCAGTCTTTCTTTACATTCCATACACTTGCCATACTTGATGTGTATCTTGTCTCTGGTAAAATAATCATTTTATACATAACCACATGTCCTTGAATGCTGGATATAAGAAAATAATAATATCTCATGTCCTAAAATTTTGGCATAAACATAGTTAACAAAAATCAATTACCTGTTAATATGATCTTGGAAGAGTTGAATAATTCTGACTATATATTTTAAATATTTATATCTATAAAGTTTTTTTAATCTACTTACCATTATGGAACTATATATAATTCATATTGGCCATATTCCCCTTGGTGAGTCATTAGATATCTTTATTTTATTATTTAAAATTAACATCTATTTTCAAAACATCTAAATTGCATATGAAGTAAATCTCACAGAAAATAACATATTTGGAATAAAACAGGATAGAGGTAAATAAATTCAGGAGTTACAGTAGATAATACCAGGTACCTACATTAACTGATGACTTTCATTGATTCTTATTTGTTTTCTAAGTATTCTGGCAAGCAAAGACAAATATTTCAGCATTTGGGTTAAATGCTCACTGGACAATTACTGACCCTTGACTTCAGTTTATATAATCTAAATGTGGAAGAAATGTAAGTTTTGAGCAACTGGCTTAAAGAAAGCCACAATCAGGATGCAATATTGCCTATTAATATAAACAGAGTAAAGCAATGTATAGGAAATACCAACATGTGAGCTGATGAAAAAGCAAACTCTAGGATTTGTTATAAGAAGTTGAAGAAATATTATTCATGTGGCTTGTGGTAAATAATTCTATGTAGTTCTAACTTCTAAGGTTTTTTTTTTTAATCTTCTGAAGTCAGGCACTTTATAAAATAGCATTGCATTTAGCAGTAATGGACACTAATACTGAGTAGAAATCCTAAGTGAAAGGCAAGTACACCTTGCTGAAAAGCTCTTTAGTAATAAATGTTATTTGATTTGGAATTATTTATCTTCATTCCAAGTGAAGAAAAAAATGCATGAATCATCAGGTAATGCAACTTAAAGGTGTAAATAGATATGTACTGAAGTAAAGGAATGTGTTTGAAAGAGAATTTCAATGACCTCACTCAGAATATTTGTTTTTCACTATTATTGTGAACTCTTTGTGACCTCATATAAAAGAAAATTTTACAGGGTGTACTAGTATGTCAAGTTGAGTTTGATTCAAGAGACAGTTGATGAACACTACATTGAGTGTGGCTTGCAGGCTCCGGGAAGTTAGTTTAGAAGATTTACTAGCAGAGATTGAATCTCGCATCTCACCATAAACCCAGCTTGTCATTACACATTGCTTTATCAGATTGTTCCACAAGGTAGAAGAATTATGCTGCAGGTTTCATTAAATTTTTGGCACATGTGACTGGATTCTAAGAATATATAGCCTCAACTTGAACATTTTATTGTAAACTGACTTTATTTCCATCAGTTCACATAAACACAGGACTATATCTCTAATAAAAAAACACAAATATCATCCAGTGCAGGATATTATTTTCTTTCTTAAATTGCTCATATTGGAGGGCAGACTTCGATTACTCTGTCTCTTTTCCTAGTTATCTTAAAATGTAGAATTGTGTGCCAAAGGAGGAAATTTTACTTGATGTTTATATATTTTTTTAAGTTTGTATCCCCATAAATTTAATTAGAGGTAAGATACCATTCTCATAAGGACAGAATACTTACACTGACTTCATTCTTTAGCAAACATAAGTGTATCTGAATAGTGGGACTATTATCACAAAATTCCAGACCTGAATTAATAAGTTTTATTCCCCTCTTTCCCAATGTGATTTCTTTCTTTTCTTTTCTTTTCTTTTTTTTTCTTTTCTTTTCTTTTCTTTTCTTTTTCTTTTTTTTTTTTTTTGATAACAGAGTCAAATTTACTAAGTACATACTGTTGTTAAACATTGTTTTAAGTCACTAATATATGTTAGATCATTTAATCCTTAAAATAAGCCTGTGGTGAAAGTACCATTATTATTCTCATTTTAAAAAGAGTTCTCATGTGATCTCCATTTCTGTGATTCTGTTCCTGTTCTAGTTGTTTGCTTAGTTTGTTTTTTTGTTTTTGTTTTTTTTTATCACATGGAGGATTATCAGCCACATGGAAGGATATCAGTGGGGAGGGGGCAGAAGGAGAATGGGGGGCAAGGTACAGGGCATAAGAAGCACAATTGGTGGGTACAAAATCGACAAGGGGAAGTTAAGAATGGTAAAGGAAATGGAGAGGTCAAGAACTTATATGTACGACCCATGGACATGAACTAAGGGGGGGAACGCTCATGGGAAGGGTGGTATAGGGTGGAGGGGGATAAAGAGGAGAAAAAATGGGGCAACTGTAATAGCATAACCAATAAAATATACTTAAAAATGTTTTCAAAACATATCCACCATCTCATATAGTTACCTTTTGTTTTAACCTGGTGATTCTTACTAGTACATCAACACAGGTCTGTTATATGCACTCATTTCTATCACATATAGCAATTGCATAATACATATCAAGATAGGCTATTTATCAGTTGAACAAATAGCGTAGTGAAAATGTGGGTGTCACTCTATGTACTGTATACTAATAATTAGTGTATTTCTTTTTCTCAGCATGTAAAATTAAGGCCATGATGCTACTAATTTTAATTGCTTATTTAACAATTTTTTAAGCAGAACTAATGGCTTATTTATATTCACTTTTATTTTTCCCTTTTAAATTTACTTTTAATGTTGATTTTTTTTAATTTAAAGATTTTATTTATTTATATTTAGAGAGAGGAGAAAGGAGGGAGAGAGATATGAATATGTGGTTGCCACTCATGTGCCCTCTATTGGGGACCTGGCCCGCAACCCAAGCATGTGCCCTGACTGGGAATCAAACCAGTAACCCTTTGCTTCACAGTCCAGTGGTCAATCCACTGAGCCATGCCAGCCAGGGCTAATGTTGATACTTTTTATAAGAACCCTACATTGCTACTAATCCCATTTCTCTATTTGCTTCCAACTTCCTCTCTCTATTAATGCTTATTATGCTATATTACCTGTTTGGATGAAAAACATGAGCAAATATGAGATCCCTTGCTAAACTTTCTATGTCTTTTCAGACATTTTAAAAAATATATTGGATTAGCCCTTCCCTATGCTTTCTTGAAAACTGATACCTGACTAAATTTATCTTTATTGGTCAAACCACTAGTAACAGTCACTTACCTTTTAGATATATCTAATCCTGTTGTTTAATTAAACTAAATTAGAAAGCACAGCTCAAATCTACATAACTAGGGCAATCTTTTTTTACTCTAGACAGTTAGAGTAAATGTTTAATGCCTGTTGTCCTTAATCTCATAACAAAAGAACCCTTTCTCCTTAGTCCCAACAAAAGAAGGGTGACTTTGCCAAAGAATAATTAAATATGATAGAAAAGTAGATTAAAGAAATATTCCTTTTTTTTAATTTTTTTTATTTTACTGTTGTTCAATTACAGTTTTCCCCATTTACCCCTACTACTTCCCCAGCCCTATCTGCCCCCCACCTTCAGCCATTCCCCTCCTCATCGTCTTTGTATATGGATCCTTTATACATGTTCCTTGACTTGACTTCCACTTTCCCCCATTATTCTCTTACCTCCTCCCTTCTGGTCATTGTCAGTTTGTTCTATATTTCCATGTCTCTGCTTCTGTTTTGCTCACTTATTTGATTTGCTAATTAGGTTCCACTTATGGGTGAGATCATGTGGTTTTTGTCTTTCACTGCCTGGCTTATTTCACTTAGCGTAATGCTCTCTAGTTCCATTCATGTTGCTAGGAAGGGTAGGAGCTCCTTCTTTCTTTCTGCTGCATAGTATTCCACTGTGTAAATGTACGTCAGTTTTTTTGATCCACTCATTAACATTTCTGATTATATTTACTCCATAATCAATAAATGACTCTGGATTCAAGCTATTTTGAGGACTGAGAACACTAACTCAAATTAATTGGATTTGACCAAGTTCAAAACTGTATATTTTTTGGATACATCATTCAAGGGACCCATCAGTGAATGAGTGGATCAAAAACAGTGGTACATTTACACAATGGAATACTATGCAGCAGAAAGAAAGAAGGAGCTCCTACCCTTCACGACAGCATGGACGGATCTGGAGAGCAGCATGCTAAGTGAAATAAGCCAAGCAGTGAAAGACAAATACCATATGATCTCACCTATAAGTGGAACCTAATCAATAGAACAAACAAGCAAACAAAATATACCCAGAGACTTTAAATAAAGAACAAACTGACAATAACCATAGGAGGGGGGAGGGGATAACAGGGGTAAACAAGGGAAGGATAATCAAGGAACATGTATAAGGGACTCATAGACAAAGCCAAAAGGGGATAGGATTGAGGGTGGGAGGCGGGGATGGGAGAGGTGGGGGTGTGGTTAGGGGAAAATGGACAGAACTGTACTTGAACAACAATAAAAAAAATTGTATATTTTAGAATTCTATTGGAGAATCAGCTATTGTTAGAGATTTTATTGGTTCCTCAAACATTTGTATTTAGCCTATACTAAAATAAAGAAAAAATAACTTTTTTCAAATTTTCAACTTTTTCTTCTAGTTTTACTTTCAGTCAGCTAAACAATTTGTCTTCTGTAAACAGACGGATTTAACATTGCAAACTTGGAATCAATAACTGTAATTGGTTAATATATATGGCACTGCATAGGCAAACATTAACATATAAACTAGAGAATATGTCTTTGTATAATAAATACTTTTGTTACCAATGTGTTTATTTGTCTATTTGTCTTGTGTTTATTCAACTCAGACTATTCATGTATTTAGACATTCTGATTTATTGACTTTCATTTAAATGTGGTGGATTGGACTGGTATTGCAAAGATTTTTAGAATATTATCAGTATCATTTATTGGTGGTTAACTGGAAATATGAACTCATGAACAGACAATTATAAAGAGTGATAAACCTGCTAATAACGATAAATTGAGGTGTGATGGAAACACAAAGTAACAAATGTTTTCTTGGAAAGGATGGAAAGTTTCCTGAGAGATGATGACATTTAAATTGGGGCTTGAAATATAATTGTAGTAAGTCTATTAGATAGCAAATTAAAAAAAATTTTTTTTGAATAGAAAAAAAATCATTTGAAAAGTAGAGGAACCATAGAACCTGGAACTCGTAATAGAATTCAAAATATTTAAGATGGCTAGATTGCCTGATGCATAGGAGAAAAAACAGAAGATCATTCTGGTCTCAAAGCACTGGTACAGAGGTGATCAGAGATCAAATCAGGAAGAGACTTTCATCCTATGTTCCAGGATACACTTGTATGTGTAAAAACAATGGAATGATCATAAAGTAACTGATATAAAAGACTTTTATTTAAATGCATTACTCTAGTGGCATTTTGGATGCTGAACTAGTGGGAAGCAAAATTAGAGTGCATAAATACAAAAATATGGATTGGAAATGATAGAGTCCTGAACTAGAGTATGATATTAGAAAGATATGGACATGTGCATATTTTGGATTCTTTGAAATGTTTTTGATCTTGCTTTAAATTTAACTTTAAAAATGATTTTTTCCTAAAATAGAGGCATTAAATGTGTGAACAAAATGATTCAGAACTCAGTGGTTTCATATCTGTGAGTCTGTATTTCATGCCTCTGGATCCTTCTAGCTCTACATTAGTACAGCTGTAGCACACTACATTAACAACTCACGGCCCTGGTGAGTGGGGATAAGGTAAATAGATCCAGACAGACTTTCTGTTTTCTGAAACCTTAATATTTGCTTTAATTTCAGAAATTGCCCTCTTCCCCAGAAAGATAATCAATTAAAATTGGCTATTTTTCTTATTAGTGGTCTTTTTGGTGAAAAAGCCGACCTCACCTTGATTTCTCATTGTCTTTGGAGTTTGTTCTACAATTCTACAATGTCATTTATGAATTTACTATGCTCTCTGAATTTCAGCTCCATTCTCACCAATTCATTTGCTGCTATTCTGCCCTACCTTTCTTTTTATATTCTTTCCAGTTTTTTCTCCTTTTTATTCAGTTGTACAGTCTACTCTGTTTTTACACATAAATTACAAGCAAGTTTGCAGCTGTTGCTTAAAGTAGATTTCTTTGGGGTCTCCATATCTATACTGACATAATTTATATGGCAGACCAGTGTATTTTATAACAAGTTATATTTTGAAGAAATTCTCTTTAAAAATTTATAGCACTGACTTTAAAACCTAACTCAATTGACAACAAAAATAAAGCTTATACAGTCCTGAAATATAGTTTAAACTTATTGAGTCTTTGAGGGAACATCTGATGCTACAAACCAAAGATATTTGTTTTTTATAGTTTCTATGTTACACTCAATATTATTTTAGTAAAAACATATGTATTATGTCACCAAAGTGTAGTTATTATTGTTGTTATTGAGTATAGTAGCCATAGATTTCCCACCATTTGTGTAAACACTTGATTTGGTCATTTTATTTAGTAGACCCAATATTCATATTTGAAACTGTTACATTATCTTTCTAACTTTATGCTGAAGCTATTCAAACACAAAGTCACACACACATACACAAACACACACACACAAAGGAGTACTTGGATATTTTCAACCTAATTAATAGATTAAGATAGTTTAAAAACAGAACAGTATAAGTACATATACTAAGCGGGAAATATTATTTGTGACAAAATGTCCATGTCCACCACCACTCCCTTTACCTGACATCTTTTTCACTTTCATTCCATCACAGAATTTATAAAAGGGGGTGAGAGAATAGAGGAGAATAAAGGAGAGAAGAAAAAATAATAGTTGAAAATATTTTCCGAAGTCTTTCATATTTTTCTTTTTCATATTTTTGTTTGTTTTGTTGTTATTTTGTTCTTTTTCAAACTCAGTTTATAATTTGCACAAAAATATCCCACATTTGCTTTTGATCCTCATCATAGTAAGCTTTTGCAGCTTAACTAGACAGTGAAAACATTGAAGTGGCTGTTTCTCATCCTGTTCTTCACCTTTAAATGTGTCCATGTCCACTGCATTGTGAACAAATATTTCATTAGACTTCAGTGTTAACAGTCCTATGTTTTGTTTTTTTACACTAGCACTTTTTTCTTGAGTAAATTATAACTTAATAAGAGTAAGCTAGATGGAGGGTTTTTGTTTGTTTGTTCAGAGTTTACCATAACCAAAACATCAGTTGCTCAGACTGAGCAGTGATAGTGCTTGGGACACGCTATTTCTACCTAGTTGGGCCATGAAATCTTTGCAGGCAAATCACTCAAACATATTACTGCCCCAAAATATCCTAAGCCAGGCCTAAAGCCTCTGTATCAGTTGTTTATTGCCGTGAATAAATGAAAAGATTTAAAATGTACTGTGAGCCGAGGACTTGAGTGACAGAGAAGTATCCAGCAGTAAGAGAGGGTGAATTACAATAAGCAAGCTCTTTTCACACCTGTGATTATGTAATATTTGTTAATGTCCTATTTAGCAAGCAAGTCACTTAGTTTATGTTGTCAAGCTAGAGTCTATGATGGAAGGGACCACAGAAGCCATGGACACAGAGAGAGAGGTATCACTGAGCAATTCCACCATGGTATCTCTCCTCCCATCTCTTCTAGCTCAGTTAGGGGGACTGTGGCCATAAAGTAGTGACAACTATCCAGCAAACATTGAGAGGGTAGATAAACCTTTCACACATGTGGTGACAACCTATGTTCTCTATTATAAGGGGATTCTAAGTTAATGAGCTTTATCATGGAAAGATTCCAAAAGCATTTATTTTGGAATCTTTATGTCAACCACTGTATGAAACTGTGAATATGGAAATCTTTAAAGAGATCCACATATATTGCTGAAATAGGAATTAGTAAGTAAGTAGAAATAATAATTGGTAAACAAAGAAAAACAAGAACGGTTACCTTAATGGGATGTGAAATTAACCAGTTGCCAGAAAACCTAGAAGACATTGACTTGGGGTTCCAAATCCCATAAATTTCTTGATGTTGGGATCCAACTCTGAGTCCCTTTAGTTTTCTCAATGCCTAGAGTGGTGTCTGTCACAATATAGGCAGTTAGTAATTGTTAAATGAATTACTGATTAACCATAAAAGCAAGTGGAAAAGGATATGACTTAAACATGAAATATCTTTGCTGAATCTTGGCCCTAATACTTAATAAATATACTATTTTGAATAATTCACATTTTTTTCTGAACCTTAGTTCTGTATTTAATAAAATAGGTTGTGTGTGTGTGTGTGTGTGTGTGTATTTGCCTAGTAAAATAAAAATGGAATAGCCTATTTCATGGATGAAACTTTCCAAAGAGAAACCATGACACTTTTCTTTGAATATAACTACTGCTCAGCATAATGTCTTGCACTGTAGATGCACTTAATAATAGTCACGCAAATATTTATGACATTCATTGGAATAACCCTCAAACCTTAAAGGAAAATCTCAAACCCTGAAGGATAATTAGACATTAGTCACACATAATCTAGTATCCTTGATGTAACTTCTGATACCCAGCTGTGTTAATTTCTGGATTAGAATTTTCATGCTGATTTTGTACTACATGATCTGAAAATAAGACTGGAAATACTGCATTAGTGCTGATCAGATTTAATTGGCAACACCTTAAATAGTATCTGGAAATTCAGAAAAAGAACCATCAATTTGGAATACTTTGAATATATTTATTTGTTCATTCTAATTTGTGTGAAATTTAAAATTCTGATATATTGATTTTTTTTGACTCACCCTATTTTTTGTTATGTTTTATTTTTTTCAGAGTGACAAACATTTTCTTTTCTCTGTTTTTCTTTAAGAGACTTTCCTTTTTAGAGTGCTTTTAGGTTCACAGCAAAACTGAATGGAAGAGACTTCCTCTATCCCCTCTGCCACAGCACATTCAAAGCTTCCCATGTCATGTACATCTTTCGCTAGGATGATACATTTGTTACAGCTGATGAAACTGCATTGACACTTGATCATCATCCAGTCTACCCAAGGGATGACCGTTGGTGTTGTACATCCTATTGGTTTGGAAAAATATATAATGTCATGTATCTATCACTATACTATCATACAGAGTGGTTTCACTGTCCTAAAAATCCTCCATGTCTGCTTATTCATTTCCCCCCACCCCAGCCGACTCTGAGAATCACTGATATTTTTACTGTTTCCATACTTTTGCCTCTTCTGGAATGTCATAAAGTTGGACTCACATAGTATATAGCCTTTTCTGATTGATTTCCATCACTTGGGAGTATACATTTAAGGTTTTCTTTTTCATGTTTTTTCATGGCTTGACAGCAGATTTTTTTTTTTCAGGGCTAAATAATATCCTATTGCCTACATGTACCTTAGTTTATTTATCCATTTACCTATTGAAGGACATGTTGGTTGCTTCTAAGTTTTGGCAATTACAAATAAAGCTGCTATAAATATCCAAGTGCAGATTTTCGTTTGAAAGGAAGTTTTCAAACCATTAGAGTTCACCGTGTGTATTAAAAGGAGCTTATAAAAATGCTGTTTCTAAAAAGAGATTGGCTATCTATAATTGAAATGTGGATTTCAAAGTGTATTTCAAATTTCAGAAGGTCCCATAAGGATCACTAATGATGAAAGAAAACAATTATATAGGGATGATGGATCCTGGAAGCTTTCTAGTCTTCAGGGAAACACAAGAGCTTGTAAAATCAAGTCACGATGCTGTTCTGAGGGAGTGGTTACTGCACAGCTACTGATCTCAGCAGTTAAGGAACTGCTTAGATCAAAATGACTACCCAGTTAAGCTCAGCTGGAACTTAACTGACAAATGGGGACATCTAAGTGGACATCTCGCACCCACATTTAGCACACGTTTAGTTCCCTGAGTATATTGGCACTTAAATTTTATTTTCAGGGCTCTCCTGAACCAAGCCTCGGGCAGTGGTAGTTTTCATTCCTACATGGCATCCTTGAACACTGGACAAGCTCATGGACAGAAAGCCTCTGTGTCAGTATTTGTGACAGAGATTCAGCCAAATAAAGCAGGAGACACGAGACACAAGATGCAGAATAAAATTTTAAAGAACTTTTTTTTCTTAAATTGATTATTCACGTATTACACATTGGAAGAGGGTATAGTCAGTCAATTCATAATTGATATATACAAGACAAAATATGTTAAAGTCTAATTCCTAATGATGTAGTCTTTTCCAAAATGGTGCAGAATAATTCCTGTCTTATACATTGTGGCACAAAGTGGGGTATGATATTTGAATATAAGGCCATTTGATTGTAAAGGGTAGGAACAGAACACCCTTTCCTTTCTGTTAATTTTTATGTTATTAAATGTATTGGTTTATTATATTGTATAGGTTTCAAGTGTACAATTTTATAATATGTAGCCTGTATATTGAATTGTGTTTAACCCCATAGTCAGATCTCCTTCCCTCACCAAATATTTGACCCCCTTTGTCCATCACTATCCCCTTTCTCTTGGAACCAACATAGTGTTGTCTATGTCTATATGAGTTTTATTTGTTTGCCTTGTTCATTTATTGTTTCCGGTTTTATATCTCACATATGAGTGAAACCACATGGCTCTGTTCATTTTTAACATAAGTGAGAACACAAATAATTTATGTGTGTGATTTACATATGTTTATACACATCTGTATATATAGTTTCAGATGGCTAGAAAGAGGAAGATAAGAATTTATCCTACATCGTGACCATTGCCTTGTCTTTTCAAGAAAAAACATTACATTCATTCTTTTGACATATTATCACCTTCAGAAATGTCCTGAATGAGTAGTTTATTGAAAGTGTATAACCTTTTCATTATCTTAGAAGGTATATCATCCAGAAATGGCTTATTCTTGCTGTATAGAATATGTACATACATACACTTTATAAACAAAATGTACGTAATGTTAAAAGTTTGAACACAGGGAAACACCCTATAGTAAGTAGTTACAAAAAAATCAAAGTCACTTTCAAACACTTGATTTGTTTTTGTACATTGAATTTTAGGATTCATCTTTTTCTCTCTTTGTTTTGACTATTAAGTGTATGAAAGCCTAAATGTCTAACTCTTATCAAGCAATTATACAAGATAACAAAACATATTGTATGAATGAATATTAGTCCATTTGTGTTCATACAGTTATCCATTTCTCCCTCCTATACTATGAACATTTCTTTAAGTACCTTCAAATATTTTTGGAATGAGCAAAGTAGAATATAAATAAGAATAATTTAAAGGGATTATTTGTAATAGAGTTCTAATGCAATGATTAACAACTTGACATAACAAAACAAAACAAACAAAGAAACAAACAAAAGACCAAAGCAACAGGAATAAGGCGAATTGGGACTGAAAACTTGCCTCTGCCCATCATTAGCCATAAGACCATGGGCAAGTTACTTCACCTGTCTGTCCTTCAGTTTCTTTCTTTAAAATTGAAGATACTGGGCAATTGTGAAAAGAGTGTGAACGTGCTTTGAGAAACCTAACACACTGTGTGAATGGTGTAAAGTGCTATTAGGATACCTTATTACATTGTTTTACAGACAGCACTTTATGGAGGATGTGGATTTGCTGCAGGATCCTATTCACTTGCACTGTTGGCATGGGCTAAATCTGAAGGAACAATCATTATTGTTCAGCTTCCATAGCTTGTACTTTTGAACTTTAGTTTTCCAGTTGCAAGTTTCCATTGGCTTCCTTGGATCCTTGAAACAATAATGGCTCTTATGGAGGAAATAATGAGCAAAACTGCCCTTCAAAAATATTCTTATTCTAGAGTGTCCAATAAAATTGAATAATTGACACTTTCCTTTTTTATATGCACTGTCTAGTTTCCCTTTCTCAAACCCTTGTCCAGCTCCTGGAAGAAAGCCTAGAGTTTGTTCATCACTCAGAAACTCAAAGATGGAGTGTAAATATTAAGGTGCACTGAAGTAGTGCAAGGACCAGCACACTTTTATTGGGACTCATAATCTAGCTGTATTTACAAAATGCAGAAACATGGAAAATATCAGTGATTTCAACCGCATGTATGGAAGTTCTGATGCAGAACAAAGAATACGTTCTTTCAAAATAAATTCATTTAGAGAAAAAAAATTTTCGTCACCAGTAATGACCATGAAGGAAAATGTGTTTGAAATGGCAATTACTTACCTCCTGAAGTTTCAATCAATTACTTTGATCATAGGGTTTGTTAGGGTTCTGTCAGCATTTAGTCTAAAGGAGGATATATTGTAATAAATAATGCTAATCAGTATATTCAAGTAAAAAAGGCCACCATTTTAAGATAAAGCATTTCTGATACATTTCAATTCTTGAATTTAAATTAAAATGTGCTAAATATTTTCAATTATTTATTTATAAGTATAAATAATAGAAAATAGTTAAGAAAACCAATGATCATTATTCTCCAATTTACATCATTTAACTTATTTTCTTAAAATTGACTATTAATTTAAGTTATTAATTAAAGAGCAGCACTAAATTTTTGTGGCCTAGATGCTGTCATCTAACATATTGACATCATACTTTCTAGTTTAAAAAGTACCGTGAGGTACATTTTTATTCTGAAATAATAAAAAATTTTGTTACATTTTATGGAATATTGAAATTCAGAATAAATTTATTTGAACATATTTTAGATACATTGAGGACTAGACACTAAGAGATTCTTACTGAAATATTTTTAATTTACTGTGTAACATGATGGAGAATCACAATAGCTGGGATATATGGTGACTTTTACATGATATTTATTTATTTTGAAATAAACATGCAAAGAATCATCTATTTAATGACATTTCAAAACAATTTTCCTTAATATTACATCCCAACCCTACATTAGATGTTTAATTAAGTACAGAAGCAGTCAATTAAATTTGAAATAAAAAAGTAATCGTTCTCAAGCATCCTTGAAAACATAGTTTTGTGGGGTATGTGATGTAGTTAAGGGCTTTAATGCCTCTTCTCTATCTTGACATTTAAAATGTATTCTTGAGATTAAAAGTTGCATATTATTTGTTTTATCATTTTCTGAACTACCAGAGGTATCTTTTGAATTAAGAACACATTTTTTTTATTTAACTTATTTATTACATTGCCAGTGGCACTCTAAATAAGTATGTAATGGATTAAAAAATTGTATTCTGACCAGTTATCAGCTTAAAATAACTCACAGTTTATGTATTCTACCAATAATTTTTATGGATTCCTGAAGAATTTTAAAAGTATTTCTTAACATAAATGTCATTACTAATATGGCCTGTCCTCTCCTAAACAGAGAATCAGGGAGCCAACTTTCAGTTATGCACACATTAAGTAATTATACAGTTATCTTTTTTTCCCGTAACGTCTTTTTAACTTTATTTTTATTGTTGACACCATAGATGTCCTCATTTCTGCCCTCTCCTTGGTCCACCTCCACCCAGCTGCAGCTCCGCCTCCCCTCAGACCACCACCACGATGTTTTCTGTGTCTACGGGTTATGCATACATATTCTTTGGCTAGTCTCTTCCTCATAATGTTTTATCCTCTCCCATTGTTTTTATCTACTTCCAGATAGTCAAGCAATCAGATTCAATTTTTAGATTCTTCCCATTTGACCTCTCCTCCCTCTTCATTAATGTCTTATGTTCCACATGGCTTTTAAATCTGACAAACATACCCTCCAAATTAGGTTACGAGCATTTTTTATGTGGTAACATTCAACAGAGAGAATGACATAAGAACATATACCTTCCTAGGCAAAAACGTCTCAACAACAATGTTGTAAGCTTCATAGCTGAAATGAGAAGAGCAGTCATACCTGGAACTGGGGAATGAGGTTAGGACTGGTTTTACAGTGAGTGATACCCTTGAGCAATGTCTGTACTCCAATAAGTGTTTGTTTTATCTGCTTTGATAGCAGAACCAGAATTCATCTCTAACAAGGTTCACCAAAGCCATTTGTACATGGTAATTGCCAACATGTATCTGAAAAGATATTTTTCTATTAATGAAGGCACAGCAAATGGCATGAGAGCCTGGGTACATAAACTTATATGTATGAGATTATGTAAAAGTAAAGGAGTAGGAAAGATAAACAGGTTTCTTTCATTCATCTTCAGATGAGTGAATTGAATGATGGCTGCTTTTGATCAAGCAACATCTTCTCTGGAGAGAGGGGAAAAAACACAAAAGAATTGTTTCTGCACACTTTGAAATATAACAATACTTAATGCAATGTTGTTATTGAAAATAAAAATAGGAGGAGCTATATTAGTAAGATATATATAGTAAGATTAGTAAGCTATATTAGTAAGACTGGTGCAAGGACCTGACAAGAAAGTCAAATAAGTGTTTTTATTTATTTACTTATTTATAATTACATTTCTTGGGGTGAGATTGGTTAACAAAATTACATAGGTTTCAAGTGTGCAATTCTATTATATATCATCTGTATGTTGCCTTGTGTGTATGCCCAGCACACAAAGTCATATCTTTTTCTGTCACCATATATTTGGCTCCCTTTTCTACTTCCCTAATCTGCTTTCTTCTGGTTAGCACCCAACTGTTGTCTGTTGTATGAGTTTTTATTTGTTTTTCTTGTTTAATCATTTGTTGCTTTGAGTTTTATATTCCATATATGTGTGAAATCATGTGGTTCTTAACTTTTTCTGTCTGATGTATTTCACTTAGCATGATATCCTCTAGATTCATCCAATGTTGTTGCAAATGGCAGTATTGTATTTTTTCTATGGCTAAATGGTATTCCATTCTACACATATACCTGATCCTCTTTATCCAATCATCTATGGAAGGACATTTCAGTTGTTTCCATGTCTTGGCCACTGTGAATAATGCTGCAAAGAACATAGGGATGCATATATTTTGTTAATAAATGTTTTCAATATTTCGGGGATAGATACTCAGAAAAGGGGTTGCTTTGTCATTTGGTAACTCTATTCTTAATTTTTTGAGGCGCCTCCATACTATTATACTGTAACAGTTTACATTCCCACCAACAGTGCATAAGGGTTCCTTTTCCTCCATGACCTCTCTAACACTTGTTATTGCTTGTCTTGTTGATAATAGACATTCTAACAGGTGTGAGGTGGTATGTCATTGCAGTTTTGATTTGTCAAAGCAATCCTGAAAAAAAAAAAGAATAAAGCCAGAGGTATCATACTCCCTGACTTCAAATTATGCAACATAGCAACAATGACCAAAAGAGCGGAAAAACTGACACACAGAGCAGTAGAAGAGAATTGATAGCCCAGAAATAAGCCCACATGTACACTGGCAAATGATTTTTGACAAAGGAGCCAAAGGCATATGATGGAGAAAAGAAAACCTCTTCAATAAACGGTGCTGAGAAAATTGGAAAGTCGCATGCAAAAGAATGAAACTAGACTGCTATTTGTCCTCATATACAAAAACTAACTTAAAATGGATCAAAAACCTAAATATAAGACCTGAAACAATAAGTTACAGGAAGTAAAACATAGGTACTAAATTTATGGACTTCGGTCTCAGAGAAGATTTTATGAACTTGAACCAAAAGGAAAGGGTGGTAAAGGCAAAAATAAATGAATGGGACTATATCCATTTAAAAAGCTTCTGCACAGCAGAAGAAATCACCAACAAAACAAAAAGACAATCAAAGAATGGGAGAAGATATTTTCAAACAACAGTTCCAACAATGGGTTATCATCCAGAATATATAAAGAATGTGTGTATTCATCAATACAAAACAAACAATCCAACTATAAAAGGGGCAGAGGACCTGAACACTTACCCTGAGGAAACATACGAATGACCAACAGATATATGAAAAGATGCTCAGCTTCACTAGCTGTTAAGATAATACAAATTAAATAAGTGTTTTCAATAGAGGGACACATGTTTTATCAGTTTAATAAAATTATCAGCTTTGAAGTTTAAAGAAACCATTTGTGTCACATTATGGAGAATTGATTGAAGAACTGAAAGAAGTGGGGTCAGTGATCACGTCATTAGTCCAGTTCTGATTTAACAAGTGGGCATAGTGAGGAAAAAAGAGAATACAGTAGTCATTTAAGGAGTTGGAGATAACAGCAATTGGTAAGGATTGGTGTCGGGGGAAAGGAGGAAGACTAGGATAAATTAGCTGAGAAATTGAAGTTGGAAAGAAACCTTTCAAACAATGATTGTGAACTGATAAAATTTAGGATATACAGAAAGGGAGAGAAGAGAAATGATAAAAAGGAGACTTTTAGAGCTCTTTTGGGAGGCTTGTATTGATGGCATTGAGAAATCCATGAACTGTCTGTTTTAAATATTATTCACTTATAAGTTTGTATATATTTCATTTGGTTAATCTGCAAGAGGTAATTAAATGACATTGAAGGGTTAAGTTCTTATTTAGATATATATGTGTGCACATGTGTATATATTCATATATACATATATATGCATAAGTACATATATGTATATATAAATTTTGGTGGCTAATATGATTTAATTTTTCAAAAGCATAAAAGATAGCCACATAATCAAAACATTTTCAACTTTTATTCATTAATTTTGTTAACTTTCAATTAATACTGAATATAAAGAGTAATATGGTAGCTTCTTATACCTCCTAAAATATAAAAATGTTTTCTAAATTATAGGTGTTTACAGGTTATATTTCAAATAAAACCTGTTCATTTATTTTCTGGCATAATGAATAGCTTTACATGCCATACTGTATATACTTATACATAGAGAGATTATATACATATATAGAGAGAGATATATTTATGTACATACAAAGAGAGTCAGAAAGAGTGGCAGAGAGACAGACTGAGGCATACACACATACATAAAATTATTTAACCATTTTAAAGTCCTAAATGATAGAAAATATCATTTGTTGGTTTATATTAACCTGAGTTTTATTTTTTATTTTTATAATTAAATAAGTGATTTTGCAATAAAAGTATCTACATTTGTCTACACTTACAAATATTGAAGGTACTAATTGTGTTAAAAAACATTTTATAAGAATTATAAAATTTTCTAAATTTCTTGTTCTGAACCATGAAATAGTTTGTCCACCTAGCATACCTTTTATGGAGGGAACTAAATTGTGAGTTATGTATTTATTCAGGTGAAGTTATTTATATAGAACATCACTCTTACTAGGCCATAAACTATTATGTAATTGGAGGCACAAAAGAGTTGCATATAAATTAATTAGTTGTGGCACAGGGTATTGGTGAGAAGAGTGTCATAGGTAATAGGGTAATCTTTCAGAATTCAGGCAAGTTCTTTCAGAACCTGAACCTGAATTATTTCATGTGAGAAAGGGGAATAGTGCCCTACATACTTCCTAAAGTTTTGAGGAAAAAAAAAATACAATGCATTGAAAGTTTTTTTTTAATAAACACTAAGTACTCTATCAAGTTAAGCATTATTTTACTGATACAAACTGTATACGATTAAATAGCAATGTTTTATTTCCAGAAAAATGTGAACCCTGGATGAGCTAGATGGTAACAATGATAATTAGATTATTGTACCTAGCATTTACCGAAGACTGATATCCCAGGCATCAGTTCACTTAACCCCATGAGACAGATACTATTATCATTCTTATATATTTTTAAAGATTTTATTTATCAGCATCACTAGCCATTAGAGAGAGGCAAATTAAAACCACAGTGAGATACCACTTCACACCAGTCAAAATGGCCATCATAAACAAATCAACAAACAACAAGTGCTGACGAGGATGTGGAAAAAAGGAAACCCTCGTGCACTAGTGCACTGTTGGTGGGAATGCAGACTGGTGCAGCCACTGTGGAAAATAGTTTGGAATTTCCTCGGAAAATGGATCTGCCTTTTGACCTGTCAATTCTACTGCTGGGATTATACCCTAAGAATTCTGAAACACCAATTGAAAAGAACCTATACAACTCAATGTTCATAGCAGCACAATTTACAATAACCAAGAATTGGAAGCAACCTAAGTGCCCAACAGTAAATGAGTGGGTCAAAAAACAGTGGTACATTTACACAATGGAATACTACGCAGGAGAAAGGAAGAAGGAGCTACTACCCTTCACAACAGCATGGATAGAACTAGAGAGCATTATGATAAGTGAAATAAGCCAGGTGGTGAAAGACAGATACCATATGATCTCACCTATAAGTGGAACCTAATCAACAAAATAAACAAGCAACATTGAAATAAAAAACAAACTGACAGTAACCAGAGGGGAGGAGAGAGGGTGATGACAGGGAAAAGAGAGGGGAAGGGGCATCAAGGAACATGCATAAAGGACCCAAAGACAAAGCCAAAGGGGGAAGGATTGAGGGTGGGAGGTAGGGGTGGGTGGGGCTTGGGAAATTGGTGGCAGGAAAATGTTGACAAAAAGAAACAAAAAACAAAGTGGTCAGGGGAGGCTGGGAGTAGTGTGAGAAATTAAGAAGCCAAATAACTTGTGTGTGCAGCCCATGGACATGGGCTAAGAGGTGTGGGGATGATGAAATGGGATGCGGGGCAGAGGGGATATAGGGGGAAAATGGGACAACTGTTATAGCATACTCAATAAAATATATCACAAAAAAAGATTTTATTTAATTTTAAAAAGAGGAAGAGAGGGAGAAAGGGAGGGAGAGAAACATCTATGTGTGATAGATACATCGATATGTTGCCTCTCACGTCCCCCCAACTGGGGACCTGGCCCACAGCCTAGGCATGTGCTTTTACTAGGAATCAAACCTAGTGACCTTTCAGTTTGCAGGCTGGCACTCAATCCACTGAGCCATGCCAGCCAGAGCCTATTATCATCCTTATATTATAAACAAGGACCTAAGGAAGTTGTCCTAGGCTATACCTAGTAAGTTGCAAGGTTATGAGTATCTGACCCCAGACCCTTATATAGTATATACAAGAGTGCAGATCTTCAAACCAAGAGTGCTATTATCAAAGTGCTTTTAGATTTTCATTTTTCTTTGTCTCTCCCTTACTATGTCAGAAAGTGTGATATGCCATAGACCTGATATCATGTTCTATAGACTTTAATAAATAATGTTTGACCAAACAGAATTTTTTCCTGACTTATTTTGACAAATCTTATGTTGACCATTTAATGCTAGTTAAAAATAAAATCCTTTCAGAGCCTGTATTTGTCTTGAGGGGACAAGGATCTTGCGAAAGTTGAGTCTTCAGGGATTCTTCCACACAAAGTTTTCTTATTCTCCAGTACTCTAAAATGTACAAGTAGACAGCTCTCAACTACACTGAATTTTTAGAAAAGTAAAAATCACTGTGCAATTAAAATTTAAAAATTTAAAAAGTAGAAATAGCTGTGACACTTTCTTAACTAAGAACGGACCTCTTAAGACACTTGGAAAAGAGGTGGACATATACCGATGACTTTAAAACAAGGTAGTGCTGATCATTTCATAAGAAAACCGCTAACATTTCTGCTTTGGGGAAAAACCACAGAGTTTTCTTAGGAAAATGGCACAGAACTGTACACAAAAGTCCTTTAAAGACTCTTCAGATTTTAAGGAAAATAAGTGCAAGCAAGGCAACTGTTAGAGCAAGAGTAGGGGCTTCCTAAAGGAAAATTTAAAGAACTTTGAGCAAAGAAGTTACTCACAAAATAGGAATTGATTACCTTAAACTTAGAGTTTATTCAGTGACCTTTAGTAAAAATTAACTTTACCATTAAACAAAAAGAGCTGATTTTAGCAGTAATGCCAAACGGAAATATGGAAAACAATATCCACATGAAAGGTGAGGTATATGCATTGACCTTTTATGTCCTGACTGTAGTGTTGCATTATTTTCTGTTATAAAAATGCACACAGTGGAGTAAACCATATCCAAAATATATTTTGTATATAGTAGTATTTATAATTTTGTGTGTGTATATATATATATTTATGTATATGCATGCATTTTATGTATGCATGTGTGTATATATGCATATATATATATTGCTCAATATTTATGCACTAAATATCTGCAAAGAAATAGCACTACTTAATAAGATGAGCAAAAAAGTAACTAAAACTTGTATATAAATAATTATTGTAATCACATATACAGCATGGGTTTTAATATACTTTAGAATAATTGAGTCAGGCTGCTATTAGTTTAATTAAATTTTTTACACCTTCTTGATTAGACAGCTAGTTTAATGACATCTTCCACACTTTGAGCTGTGAAGTGTGGCTCATTTTAAAGTTCTATAATGAGAAGGAAAATGTAAATCTGATGAACACCTCAAAGGAATAAAAAAAGTTGAGTTTTTACTTGTGGAAAAACAACAGAATCCAGAGTTGATTAGCATTTTGGTTAAAACAAGTTTAGTAGGAGCATGATGTAATTGGCCACTAAATGGATGAAAACCTCTTTAAGGTATTGTATTCTTTAGGGATATACATCAGTGCACAGGGAGCAAAGTAGCACATTATAGACACAATATTGTGTTTGTGTGTGTGTCTGTTTTGCTGTATATGTAGACAAATAACATTATTCAAAAGGTGAGCAAAGAGAATGTTCTGGTGATTGATAGGTAATAGAAGAAAATATCTTAAATGTATTATGAAGTATCTGGGGTGGAGCAAAAGAAGGCTTATACTTGTAATATTTTCCATATGAGCAACTGTAAGCCTACTTTTGCCTCACCTTGTATTTGGGTAACTCTACGGAGTTGATTATAAATTGCCAGCAAACTCAGTAGCCATTTTGTATTTGCTAGAAAGTTATCATTGGTTTCTGGAGCTGATTATTTATAATATGTAAAGATATAAACCCTATATATAGGTCTTTCTTTTCACTTTTATTAAGCTAAAGAAAGTGAAGAAATCACTATGGTTTGTATTTTAACTTAGAGTGCAAGGTTAAAGTATTATATAACACAGGAATCCCTACTGTTTTGGATAGGGTAAGGCTGTTCAGTTACTTATCCACATTACGTTAGAAGTGATTAATAGGAAAGCAGAACCAGTATGCTACTCAGTAATAACTGAAAAAAATAGTAATATCTCTTCCATTTTTATTTATTTCCAACAAGTGTTTTAGTTTTTAAGAGGAAATACAGCAGTGATTATTTAGCACATAAAATTGTTCAAACAGTGACCATTTACCATTTGTAACCCTTAGAAACTCAACGACTGTAAATGTCCAGCCCCCTTTGCTTCTTCCTGGTTATATGACCCTGTGTCATGTTTTCCTCACTTTATTATTCATTTGTCATTTGTAAAGAGATAACAGAGTGAGAGCGTCTACATTGAGATTCTCCCTGTTTGATGGCTGATGTCTTATTTTTTGGACAAATTTACAGTTTACCCGTCCTGGGGTAAATGGCAAATGAAGATTTCCATGATGAACCATTGCTACAGAGAACTATTTATGAATAGTGTTGTTGTTGTGGGAATAATAGTTTAACTAAAAATACAGTAATGGATCTCATAATGCTTAAGAATGAGGGAAAAATGAGAAAAATACTATTAAGTTTATGTGTGGCCATTTTTATCTAGATACCCTATTTTACCAACACTTAACACTTTATTACAATATACAATAGCCTCATAACTTAATTAATATAGTATATACTACTTTCATGTAATATTAATTATTCTTTATAAAGTCTCTGGATATGACCATGATGTTGCCATCAGTTCTTGATTTTGAACTCTCCACTGTAGGCTTTTAACTCAAAAAGTTTTTTTGAAACACAACCTATTCTTTTGTGTGTGTGCTTCTGAAACAAACAAGACTTTTTCAGTGCATGAAGTAACTTTATTAAGTTAATTCATCAGATTATGCAAAAGAACACAGCCTCCACTAGAAAATCTTAGTGAGATCCAGACTTGAGAATCCAACCATTTGTATATATGAAAAAGAGAAGGAAAAAATCTATCTAAAACTGTAGATTCCAGCTCCTTTCTGAAATTAAGAAGATGAATTCCAGCCCTAAAATCATATGTATTGGAACTCACCATGTATATATAACGTAGGCTTAAAGCTCTGATTTTAAGGATTATTTTAAAGTATGAGCACACTTACTTTTAGATAACATTTTAACATTTAATTTTCATTCTCTTTATATTTTGTGTTAATATAGCACTTCCTTTATCTTCTACCATAACATATTACTCCAAACAATGTTACGATGTTACATTCTTGAGAAAATCTTTGAAAAATGTCTTTCTACCACCACATACAATGTTGCTACTTTTAACACTTGTAATTATAAATTTGCTTTGAATGCTACTTGAGACTACCTTAGAGGAATCTACAAATAGAGTGAAATAAAAGAAGGAATGAAGTTAGTGTGTCTGTATGTAGGAAAAGTGACCATGACCTTCTTAGGATTGGACTGAGTTATAGTCATCTTTCAATTGTAGTGTCAGGAGCACAGTAGCTACTCCATGCATATGTCTATGATGAGTAAATTTTTTGTATTTCCTAACTAATTGCCCATACTAAACTACCTTATTGTGTCTGGATCAACCTCTTTGCATTCCCACTGAATTTTTTTGAACAAGGATAAAGGACTTGTTTATTGGCAAGGTGGAGATAGTTAACCAAAATAAGAAAAATTAAAACGAAGCGATGCTAACCAAGATTATAGCTAATATAAAGCACTAACTGGGAAGGGAAACAGAAATTAAGTGCAAGAAAATTGCAAAACTCTATAAAAGAGGTCACTGCTGAAGTCTGGTCCAGCAACTAAATCTGTGGATACTGGCAATGTAAAATGGAACAGCTCTGATGTATGATGTAAAATTTCTTGTGAAGTTAGTGTATAGAAACTTATGTAGACAGCATGAAGTAAACTGGGCAGGAAGTTCTGTTGCTATAATTTACCATCATCTTTGTAAAATGTCTCAGTAAAAATGGATGTGTTAGTTTCTTTTCTTTGTTAGTTGTAGTCAAAAGAAATGGCTAAAGAATTTACAAAGATAGGTAGTTCATGACTCTTCTATCTAGATATGGATGCTATCTCAAGAAAATCTCACTCTTTATAATTTAAACTTGCCAATATTGTATGCAGGTATTAGAATAGAAGCCAAGGTAGACAAAGAGGAAGAAGAGGAAGGGATAACAAAGGGGAATGTAAATCAGTTTGAGATTTAAAAGGCCTGAATACCTTGCTAAGGAATTCTTTCACTAATCTGTGGTGCAGGACTTACTTCATGAAGTAGTGAGTTTTCTTGTCAATGGTAAATGCAAGTTGACCTGCTAGATAAAGAAGATATGAAATAAATCCTATAACAGAAAGAAAATGAGAAATCTTAAAAGGGAGCACTACATCAAATAATATCTGTTCAGTATCATAACTGATAAAAAATAAAAGGAGATGGCATTTGACTCAGACCATACAGGAAGCACACTGAAAACTTTTTATCTTTCTATTTACTTAATTTTATTGTTGACACTATTACAGATGTCCCCATTTCCCCTCCCTTTGCTCATTTCCACCCAGCCCCCATCCCATCTTCCTTCTGGTCATCGCCTTACTGTTGTCTGTGTCCATGGTCTATGCATGTATGTTCTTTGGCTAATCCCTTCACCTTCTTTCACACAGTCCTAAAAGTATACTTCAGTAATAGGGAACATATAATTAAGAAAAGGTAAGAAAGTATAACTTTAATTGTTGATTAAATTTAAAACATGTAATAAGCAAAGATATTTGAATTAATTGAGCCTGGGATATATGAGTTCAATTATTTCCTCAAAATAAGAAAATGACCAGAGAATGTGTTCATTTCATTGAGAAGAATACATTACATTGCTCCTGACCATTTAGCTGACCCAGTCTATCTATCATTTATACTTTGAATGACCAATAAAAACAAGACATAAAGCAAAATAGAGTAAATTTTCAGTTTATCCCTGATTCACAGTCACTCTCATGCTTAGCCAAAGATCTCCGTGTCTTTACTAATTTAGTTCTAATCTCTAAATTTAGATGAATTACATTTCATGATAATTAAAGAATTTGAAGAATTATTTAGCCAGTGTCAACATTACCTGAGAAATCCTAAAATTTTCAAAGGACAAGAAATGACCTGCTTCTCATCTGAATATTAAGGGAGCATAAATTCTGTCTGAGAGTAAACTCAATGTTAATTTATTGAAAAAAGTATAAAATCAGTTATGAACTGGGTTGTGAAAGTTGCAAAGGTTATCAATTTATAAAATCTAATGTATGTTGATTAAAATGTCATGCAAATTATTAATATTGTTTTCATTACTCAGAAACTACATTTTATAATTACATTAAGGGTTTGCATATTACATAATGGCAAATCTAATTCATATTAAATGGTAACATTGTAAATTGTTGATTCTTGTTATGTTGAATTACACCATTATGAGGTTAAACTTTTCTCTTTGTTAAGCCTTGGGACTCCACAAGATCTCTATAATACGGTTCTCAAATTTAGTACATATGAGAAGCACTAGACTTTTGGTTAAGATATAGATTCCCATTTCCTCCTCTAGAGATTTTAATTCAATTTGGGATATAATTCAGGCATCTTTATTTTTCATAAACATTCCAGGTTATTAGGATGCACATGCTTCCTGAACCTTATTCCGAGAAATATGGTCTCTAGCTTGAGCCAAGAAAAAAGAAGTCAAAGATTAATGTTTGCAAAGATGTAAACATTAAGGAATGTTATAATTAACATTCTCTAAACAATCTCTAAATTTAGAAGCCAACAATTGAAGAAGCTTGAAATGCTATCTATTGGGGTTCAGAAAGATTATATTAGAACTCATATTTATTTTTGTTTCTACCTTAACAAATAAAAATAAATAAACTCTGGTAGTAATTACCAACCATGTCAATGCTAGCAGTCTTGTTTGGTTGCAAGATAGAGAGCCCCACATAGTCTAAAAAGCACAAAAGATACTTTGTATGGTAGTTAGACATATGGACACTGTAGCCTTGCATCCTATGTTTGAATCATAGCTACTGACATTAATGGACAAGTGCTTTAAGCTCCTTATGCCTCATTTTTTTCCTCATTTATGAAATGGGAATTGTAATATCACCTACTTCATGGGGTCAATGTGAAGACTAAATGGCTTAATATATCTAAATTGTTTAGAACAATTTCTGGCACATAGTGAATTCCAAAAAATGTAAGCTTCTGATATTTTTATTCCCTCTTCTTCATCTTTTTAATCATTTTACTATTTTATTACTGTTATTTTTACCATCATTTTCATCTTTAGGGGATAATGGAAATTAAACAATGCTAAGGTGTTGAGAGTGTAATGTTACTTTTGTTCATAATCAGTACATTGTAATCCATATTAGATTAACTATGCCTGGTTAAATTAAGCAATTATTAACTGAACATTCCAGTGTGGGAGTGTGAGTGGTTGTGAGCAAACCTTAACAAATAAATAAAACCAAATATTAAAAGTAGGTTTAAACCTGAATTATTTAGTCTTAACTAAAATGTCCCTTGCTAAATGGACATACAGCTTTAAAGTATGAATACAAATAAATTTCAGGTTTTATATAATAATATTAATGCATGCACAGGAAATAACAAGAAAATGGCATAGTAGAATTGCTTATGAATCCTAATTGGTCCTCTTCATTGACACTTGTTAAAAAAGAGAGTAGTCTAAGTTTTTTTAATTTATCAAGAAGTCTATTTGAAATTATTATTTTAATTATCATTAACAATATAGCTTGCCCAAAATGTATATTTTGTCCTTTTCTATTTAGTAATGGTTAATATAAAGATATTACAACTAGACAGCATTTAAAATAGTCACTTTATTTTTATCTCAATTTTTAAAATTTTATTTTTGTATGGCATTTATAATGTTATCACTTGTTGTGAAATCACTACAGAAGTCTGCTCAAGTGTTTTTTAATGGATAGAATATTAAATTTCTTTAAAAAGTGTGTCTTCCACTACTTTAAAGTCCTGGTAGTATAGTAAACATCAGTAAAGTTCAGAGAAAAGGAGAGACCAGAAGACTAGGAACCAAACAGCAGCATATCAATACCATGGCAGACAAATTAACAGAGGGCTTAAAAGGAAACTAGGTCACGTTTGTTGAGTACTAAAGAGATATCACATAATTTGAGGCCTGAAAAGTGTCTGCTGAATGTGCAATATGGAAGTCATTGGTGATTTTTGTACGTGCAGTTTCTTTATTGTTTTGAAGTTTTGTCCCTAGACCATTATAGACCCCACGTTGGACTATCTCTTGGGTAGACAAAGATAAGAAAATTTCAGAAATAAAGCCAGGCTTAATCTGGTCAAGATGGAGGTATAGGTAAATGTAGTGCTTGAATCTTCCCAACAACCATGTCAAAATTGTGACTAAATTATGTGTGAAGTTTTGTAAATAAATCATAGTACAAAACAATCACCACCTAGAACTGGGTAGTCTTTGTACACTGCCAAATATCTTGCAAAATGTAAATTAGGAACAAAAACATTCCATATGATACATGTACAAATTCTTAAGATTTTCACCCTCTACAGTAAAATACTATATTGGTAAAAAAATATTATGACTAAACTACAGAATAACCACCATTCAGAACTACCCGAAATGTAGCTGAACAAAAGTCCTACAAAAAAACACTGGGAGAGCAATCTGCTTTTACTCAGTCCACAAATTCAAATGTTAATATCATCCAGAAACAATCTCACAGACACACCCAAAGTAATGTTTAACTAAAGGTATCTGAAGTTGACACATAAAGTTATCCATCACAGTCCTCACATAAATCACCCTAGTGTGATGAGAGTATAGGGAAAAGCACGCCAAAGAAAACATTAGTGACGGGAGAGGCTATTCCCAGAAGGGGTCTAGCCCTAGGTCCTCTTTTATTGTCAGCATGGTGGGACAAAAGTGAAATAGGGAATCACTTTCAAGAGGGCTTATAAGTCTAACAGGGCCCTTCTACCATGTAGCTGTGTTGTCCAATTACTGACTCATCCTTCAAAGTCATGTTTTTCCTTTATTCTCCCAGCAATTTATTTTTTTCCTTCCTTTCTTACAATTAATATTCATGATTACCTGCTATGTGGTAGATACTCTCCTGAGCCCTGGGAATAAAGCTAGAACAAAATAGTGTCCCCGTGATTACAGAGCTGAGCATTCTAGGGTGGAAGTGGTAGGGAGAAATCCTTAACCAAATAAATAATTATCATTTAAAATTAACAGATGTGCCAGATGGTAATGAATGCTGTGGAAATACATAAAACAGAAAAAAGGGATAGGAAGTGTGTGTGTGTGTGTGTGTGTGTGTGTAAAAGAAGGCTGAATTTTAAATAGTATGATAGAAAAGGCCCCACTATGTGGGATGAGCCCTCACGAATGAATCCTACTTTCTATTTAATTAACCACGGGCAAAGGGACACAAAAAATAATCAAAAGCAAAGCATATATTTTTATTTATAGTGTTTTAAATTATACCACTGTAAAATATATCATGCTAATATATTTGTCTTGAGCTAGATATGAGCACAATCATGCTGCATTAATAGATTTAATGTTTTTAGACACTGAAGAACTTCAATGATTTATAATTATACCATTATTATGCTTTCTTCATTTACAATGCCTTTTAAAACAATAGCGAGCACCATATATTTTACCCTGCCTTGTAGTTTTAATAGAAAACAATCTACATTACTTAATCATTAGCCTTCCATGGTTTATTTCCCATTTCTTCTCCCTTTTTTTCTGCTCAAAGAGATGTCATTAACTAACCTCTTTAACTCCATAAATAAAATGATATATTCACAGTGCAAATGTTTTAAAACTTGAGAAAAAAAAAAAGCCTAGAATCATTTAAGGAAGTCCTGAATATATGAAAAACCGAAGTGCTCCTAGCAAACAGGTGGAAGATTTGAATATTCTAAAAGTAAATATTAGAAGCTTCTCTAATTGGGATTCAGTTCATGTTGGCTATATTCAGAGCTGCTTGTGTTACATCCCAGTTATCTCCATGTTTTCCTTATGAGAAAGGGTCTTCCTTGACACTCTTGTTTCCCAATTTTAATTTGAAATCTCTTTTGAAAAAATTAACTAATAGCATGTATTACCAAACGCTTATAATCTAAATTCATTTTTTCATGTACCATTCTTTTTTTTCCTCATGTATCATTCTTGATTATAGTTATTATAAGGCACATAAATATCATGTTTATCAACTATAATTTACTTTTCAGCTAAAATATTCAAATCTTAATAACTTAGCAAAGAGATAGCATACTTATATATTTATTACTTGCATCCACATTCTAAATGCATTAAGATTGTAAAGAAAGAGCACAGTGGTAGCCAGCAAGACAAGGGATCCTTCTGGGATACCTTTAAAATCTCAAAAATGAGGAAAATACAAAAATCCAAATAAAATAACAAGGAACCATTCTTTAAATCATTGAAAATACTTCCAATTTATATATGAAGATGGCTACACTTGTGAATTATGCAAATATATAGTGTTCCAAATATTTCTAATATTTTCCTTAGTAGAACTTGATTGATTAGGGCTCAACTATCTATGTTATAGCAATATTATCTGTTCCTAGGAAAGGAATTCATTCTTGCTACATATGTAAAACATTTCTATTATAGTTTTGCATAAAAAAGAGGTAAATGGAACACAGAAACATCTACACTCACAGTTCACTGTCTTCACTAACACAAATTTCTAATTCTACTTTCTTCATCAACATAAGTTTATTATTCAAGGAAAATCTTACCCAGGAAAATAAAAGTCATGCTAAACTTATTTTTTTTATTTCAGAGACTTCTCACAAAATAGATTTGAATAAAAATCATGCTGTACTGCTTACTGATAGCATCAAATGATTGTTTATTTTTAAAGCCTTTTTGAACCCTCATATCAAAACCCTCCTTTTGCTTTGTTCATCAGTCCTAAACTATTATAACAGAATCCTTGCCCCATGTGAATTTAGCCCCTGCATTGAAAGATCCAACTAAGCCAGACACCCAAACTTGATAAATATCCTTACTTTGGCATCCCCGCTGAGACATTTATAAATTTCTGTCAAGGGTGGGATGGGATTTGCTTAACTATGTAAAAATAAACTCACTTTTGCCATAGGAGCTTGTAATCAGCAAGAATAAATGAGAACTATTTGTTTGCTTATTAGCACCTTGCTTTAACTTAAGCTGCCCTTTTTCTCATCATTTCTCCCCCTCCCCATTTTAATTGAGATAATTAACATATAGCATTATATGTTTTAGGTGTACAACATAATGGTTTGATATGTGTATATATTGTGAAATGATTATAAGAATAACTTTAGTCAGTATCAGTCACCTCACAGCTTTTCTTTTTCTTGTGATTAGAACCTTAAAATCTACTCTCTTAGCCTCATCACTTTGTTTTAAAAAATATATTTTCTACATTGTTTTTATTGTATTTTATTTGATTTTTTACTGTTGTTCAATTACAGTTGTTCCCATTTCACCCCCATTACTAGCCCCTGCCCTACCCACTCCCACCTCTGACTTTCAATCCTCCCCCTCCTAGTTGTCTTTGTCCATGGGTCCTTTATAGATGCTCCTTAACAACCCTTCCCCTTCTTTGCCCCATTGTCCCCCTTCCTCCTCCCCTCTGGTTACTGTCAGTTTGTTCTTCATTTCCATGTGTCTGGTTCTATTTTGCTGACATTTTTACTTTGTTGTTTAGGTTTTACTTTTAGGTAAGATTGTATGGTATTTTTCTTTCACTGCCTGGCTTATTTCACTTAACATAATGCTCTTCAGTTCCATCCATGTCGTCTCAAAGGGTAGTAGCTCCTGCTTCCTTTCTGCTGCATAGTATTCCATTGTGTGAATGTACAACAGTTTTTTGATCCACTCATTTACTACTGGGCATTTAGGTTGCTTCTAACACTTGGCTATTGTAAATAGTACTGCTATGAACATAGGGTTGCATAGATAGGTTCTTTTGAATTGGTGTCTCAGGATTCTTAGGGTACAATTCCAGCAGTAGAATTGATGGGTCAAAAGGCAGTTCCATATTTAGTTTTCTGAGGAAATTTCATAGTGTTTTCCACAGTGGCTGCACCAGCTGAATTCCCACCAACAGAGGACTAGGGTTCCTTTTTCTCCACAGCCTCACCAGCACTTGTTGTTTGTTGATTTGTTTATGATGACCATTCTGACTGGTTTGAAGTGGTATCTCACTGTGGTCTTAATTTGCATCTCTCTGATGGCTAGTGATGCTGAACATCCTTTCATATGTCTCTTGGGCCTCTGTGTGTCATCCTTGGAGAGGTGTGTGTTCAGGTCCTTTGCCCATTTTTTAATTGGATTGTTTGTCTTCCTGGAGTGGAGTTGCGTGAGTTCTTAATATATTTTGGAGATCAAATCCTTGCCTGAAGTATCATTAGGAAATATATTTTCCCATGTGGTTGGTTCCCTTTTCATATTTTTGATATTTTCTTTAGCCATGCAGAAGCTTTTTAATTTGTTGAAGCCTCATTTGTTTATTCTTTCCTTTATGCCCCTTGTTCTAGGGGACATAACTGTGAAAATATTGCTGTGTGGAATATCTGAGATTCCCCTGCCTATGTTCTCTTATAGGACATTTATGGTGTTGCGACATATTTAAGCCCTTTATCCATCTTGAATTTATTTTTGTATGTGGTGTAAGTTTGTGGTTGAATTTTTTTTCTTTCTTTTTTTTTTTGATATGTGTATAGCTGTCCCAGTGTCCCAGCACCATTTGTTGAAGAGGCTATTTTTACTTCATTTTATGCTTCTGCCCCCTTTGTCGAATATTCATTGACTGTAGAGACATGGGCTTATTTCTGGGCTTTCTACTCTGTTCAGTTGATCTATGTGTCTGTTGTTATGTTAGACTGTTTTGATTATAGTGATTTTATTACATACCTTGTAATACAGTTTGATGTCAGCTATTGTGATCCCTCCTACTTTGTTCTTCCTTCTTAAAATTGCTGCAGCTGTTTGGGGTCATTTATATTTACATATAAATTTTTGAAATGTTTGTTCTACATCTTTGAAATATCTCATTGGTATTTTAATAGGGATTGCATTGAATCTATAAATTGCTTTGGGTAGTATGGACATTTTGATGATGTTAGTTCTTCCAGTCCATGAACATGGTATATGCTTCCATTTATTTGTGTCTTCCTTAATTTCTCTCTTCAGTGTTGTGTAGTTTTCCGAGTGTAGATCTTTTACCTCCTTGGTTAAGTTTATTACTAGGTGCTTTATTTTTCTTGTTGTTATAGCAAATGGGATTTTTTCCCCTGATTTCTAATTCTGAGATTTCATTGTTGGTGTACAAAAATGCCTTTGGTTTCTGAATATTGACTTTGTATCCCACTGTTTTGCCAATTCAAAAGAACCTATGCACCTCAATGTTCATAGCAGCACAATTTACAATAGCTAAGTGCTGGAAGCAACCTAACTGCCCAACAGTAAATGAGTGGATCAAAAAACTATGGTACATTTACACAATGGAACAGTATGCAGCAGAAAGAAAGAGCTACTACCCTTCATAACAGCATGGATGGGACTGGAGAGCATTATACTAAATGAAATAAGCCAGATGATAGAAAACAAATACCATATGATCTCACCTATAAGTGGAACCTCATCAACAAAACAAACAAGCAAACAAAATATAACCAGTAACATTGAAATAAAAAAAAAAAAAAACCCTGACATTAACCAGACAGGAGGTAGGAGAGGGCTATCGGGGGAAAAGAAGAGGAAGGTCATCAAGGAACATGTATAAAGGACCCATGGACAAAGCCAAAGGGGAGAAGGATTGATGGTGGGAGGTGGGTGTGAGTGTGGCAGGGGAATATGGTGGCGAGAAAATGGAGACAACTGTACTTGAATAATAAAAAAAAAATTTTAATTTTAAACATTGGAAAAATAAGCACTAATTCATACAAGCAACTCATGAAGAAGTTTTCTAATATTTATTTTCTCAAAAGATATTTTTATATTTTTAACTGAAGTCATATTCTATAGTTTATTTATATCAGGATTCAACATGCTTTTTTCTGTAAAAGGCTCGATAGTAAATATTTTAGGTTTTGTGGTCCACATATAATCTCTATCATATATTCATTTTGTTTTTGTTTTTCTTATATTCATTTGTTCCAATCCAACCCATTTGATCAGATGCCTTTCATTCTTAGAAAAGTGGGCATCTCAAGAGAGGTAGAAAAAACCTGGAACGACATCACCAGGGCAGGGAAATGCAGTGCCTATTTGTAAAATTTTAAGTCTTTTTGTGGCAAGGAATGTGGTAATGGAAAAGGGGAGTAGAACGGAGCTGAAGGTACTCACTCATATTACATGTATTGCTCCATTTTAACTAAAAGCTCTCAGGAAGCCACTTTTATCAAAATAATTAAATACCTTCTTAATACCAGGAACAATTTTAGAAAAACAGTTCCATTTAACTAAATGGTGATTTTTAGTCCATTTGACTAAATGCTGATTTTCTTACTCCTTCTCTTTCAGTGTGTGTGTGTGGTGTGTGTGTGAGATATAGGTGTGGAAAAGTAGGTTTACAGTTGTGAGTACATAAAAACAGTTTATTCTTGTATCGTTATTTTTTAATTATTGTCATATTTTCCATGCAAACAACTATAATCCTAGTTTTGACCACCCCACAAATGTATGCGTATAACATATCCGATCTGTAATATAGCACATTAGATAAAACAACCTTTTAAGGAACCATCAGCCTCTTCCATAAATTTCCACATCAGAAAGGTTTACTATGAGCTGATGATCAGTTATAACTATTCAAATTTTGCTAACACTTAAATGTATCATTTGCAAGGTACAGCTTTCTAGCGTAAAATATGGTTTCCTATATTTTGTAGCAGATTATTACCATTTTACAAGAAAAGTTTATATATGTGTGTGTGTGTGTGTGTGTGTGTGTGCGTGTGTGTGTGTGTGTGTGCGCATGACCATTATAAAAATAGGCCGTACATGTATACATACTGGTTTAGAAATCCCATCATCAATAAACCAAGTTCACTACACATTACTGTAGGCCAGATCTTTGAGCTTTTCTGATAACTTTCTTACCAGGTCTAAACATTATGAAATTAGAGTTGAAGTTTTTTTTTTTAATCTAAGAAAAACTCTTTGGTGAGCTGAAAGGATATTAAAACTGTTTGCAACTGCCATCTACTTGGGATTGTACAAACCTAATAGCTGGACTGTATGGTTTAATCTATTCTTGTTTTTGTTCTCTCTTTTTTTAATAAATGAACGTTTATTTGTAATAAAATGAAATTCAAGAGCGTATGAATCCTGAAGGAAATGGAGACATTCTATTACAGAGAGAAACCTGAGGCCCCCCTCTTCCACTTCAGTTTTGTCTTGCTGCAAGAGACAAATTCAGTCAGGAGATAACGTGTATGGTGGAAATGAGATAGCACATTTGTTTATGAAACGCATGCAAGCACAAAGTTGTAAGCAGGCACCCAGCTAGTCTAAATGCTCCATGTACAGAGGAAGTAAATTTGTTAGTAAGTAAGTTTGTTCAACACACTTGTAGAACAAAGTGGGCACAAGTGGGCACCCAGCTAACCTGAGTATGCTGACTACTGGGGTTCAGGCATTACATACTGTAGTCAGTTTCTAGGTTCTCTCTCTTTCTTCCCATTCTAAATATGGGAATAATGTACAGCTACAAAGGCTTCCTTTCCCAGTTAGTAAAGGCCCTTTGTGTTAGTGAAATTGTTATAGAGGCTCCCTTTCCCAGCATAGAATCTCAAGAACGCCCCTCCTCCTGTACTATTCCTGCTTGTGATGTTCAGGACTCCTGGCGATCTTAGTGAGATTGTGACAGAAGCTTACAGAAGCATCCCCCCGCCACCCACCCGCCCGCTGCCGCCTTCTCAGCACAATCTCAAGGACTCCTCTTCTCCCATGCTATTTTTGCTTGTGATGCTTGGGACACCTGGCAATCTTATCAAAGCAGGCTCAGGACTGCTGAATTAGTTGGCGAGACATGTCTCCCTTTCGCTTCTTGTCTTGTGTATTAAGCTCCTTGTTAGATTTTAATGTTGGGGCCCTGCTTTGTTTCTTCTCTGGCCACTCATTCCTAATTGATACCTAGCAATTCTAACAAATTTACTTAGGCCTGTATGTGTGAATGACATTCTTCATATGTGCATTTAACATTCATTCAATTATTATACTGTATGCATTTTAAATTTGCAATCTAAGACTTTACTGGATATAAAAAACATACAAAGCAATATTTTAACTTTAGTTTTATTATTTAAATTAAAATTTCAAACTACCTCCAATAATGAAGCTTCCCCCATCTGACATGTGAGAGTGGTTTTTTGTTTTGTTTTGTTTTGTTTTTTTTGTTTTGTTTTGTTTTTTGCAAGGAGGTGTTGGGTGTTATCATATACTTTGATGAATATTGTAAGTTAAAACTAAGAAATGTCTTGATAGATAATAATGGTTATGGTGTGATGATTTTGGCAAAAAGATAATTGAACATTGTCCATTTATTTTACCTGCTGAGGCCACTGAAGATGACCTATTATTTTTCTGGGAAATCAATAGCTGGGGACAGCACTTATCTCTTGCCATTCCCACTCACCATGGGGAGCCTGTGAGACCATGAGACAGAATGGACTCTACAAACATCTTTAGTCTAATAACTTTCAAAATCTTTCTGACATTCTTTCTCTTTGCTCACCCATGCTGATGTGTGAAAGCTGGATCTCACCTATGATTTTGTGTTGATTAAACTGAAATCACCTTAGAGAAAATTGAAACACACACACTAAGTGAACATTCTCCCATTGTAGATATTTACATCAACAGTCACTGCATATGTGCAGACCTCTACACACCAGCAAAGTGTTTCACATCAGCTGAAGATATTTTGTTTTGCATTTCTTTTATTTATTTCCTTGTAATAAAATAGTAATGGTGGGAAGAGAAGTTCCTATAGGATGGTTGGATTTTTCTAGTTTCTAAAATCAGAATGTTATTTGGATTTCATACAGGGTACATACAATCTACCACCATTGTATTCACTTAAAGGAAGACTATGAAACTTACATAGGTACGACATAAGTAATTTTACTGTTTCTATAATTTTCCAGGTTACTCCACTATAATATTTAATATTTTATATAAATTTGAAACTATCTAGTTTTATGATTAAATTGAATTATAGCATAGCTTAAAAGACCACTACATCAGAGCAAGAAAATATATGATAAATTTTAACTTTATAAGATTGTACATCTGCCCTGGCCAGTGTGGCTCAGCTAAATGGAGCATTATCCCATACACCAATGGACTGTAGGTTCAAGCCCTGGAGAGAACACATACCTAGGTTGCGGGTTTGATCCGCCAGGTCAGAGTGTGTACAGGTGTAGGAGAGGCAACCAATAGACGTCTCTCTCTCTCTCTTTCTCTCTCTCTTCCCCTCTCCCCCCACCACACTCCTTCCTCTCTCTCTAAAAGCACTGAAAAAATGTCCTCAGGTAAGGATTGAAAAATTATTGTACATGTGAAACCTATGCTATATAATTTTATTAACCAGTGTCAACCCAATAAACTCAATAAATTGGTTTTTAAAAGATAGTTATGAGAACTGCTGAGATTATAACTTTCTTTACCATATATAATGCCAATTATGATTCTTATATCAGCATTTTTTGTTCAAGATTTATCAGTTAAGGAAAATAGTAACATTAGTAATTCTGAAAGAATATGTTTTAGAACATGATACCTGTTAGCAAGAAACATTGATCTGAGCTAATATGTCATATAGTAGAGAATTTTAAAAGCAATATGGTTTATTATGACAATATTTGCATATTAATATAAGCTGAAACAGTTTAATGCCATTAATATTCTGTGGTGCACAATAGCTGAGGACGTGCTTTTTTTAATTATGTATTTTATGTTCTTACTTTTTTACATTATCTGTTCCTATTCTCAAGTAATTGTGTTAAATTTAATTTGAATAAAATCTTAACACCAATCAACTCTAATCTGAATTGCTATAATTAAGTTTTACCAAGCCATATTATTGTTGAGTTCATTTTTATTTACTAACTGAATTTATTCTATTGGGTGAGATTAAAGTATTGAGTTTCTATTTTATTGCATCCGTTTGTAGATAATACACCTGCTATTGGATAGCTATAAATTTTCTGTTTTATAAACTTCCTTAATCTTTAAATACAATTGTATAAACTAACATAAGTGATTGAGGATACTCTGAACAGACAGGAAAGATGAAAAATTTTAATAGTGGTTGCTTTATTTTATTTTCTTATTTAGTGAATTAATTATATTTCTATACTTTATGCTGTGTCAACAGTGATTTTCTCTAACACCTGCTCTGCCGTTCTGGTTGTAATATTATTATCTGTTTATTTTCTCCCTTCCAGGTATTAAAAATTTACTTTTCTTGTTAATAGATTTGTAGAAAGTAAAATTAAAAATCCAAAGGACCTATCACTTAAACAAGAGGATTATTTTGAATTAAAAAGTTTCTTGTTATAATGCCATCATCAAAAAGAGATTCATCACAGACTTTGAAGCCTTAGAAGTGTGCCAAGGTCTCACAATTAAAATAGTGTTCTGACATCTTAACATGAATACTCTTAGCACTGACCTCAATTTTTTCTTTGGAAGGTTGGTTTTATGGTTTTTCAGCACTTGACTGACAAGAATATGCCTCTGGACAGTTAATCATTGGTTAATCCAAGGATGTAATATAATTTATCTTTTGATTGTTCACAAGCAAGGAGAGGGCATAAAGTTAGGTCAGTCTCAGACTGGCTTGTGCCATAGGCTCAGCGTTCGGTAGATTTTACTCGTAGGTGTGGAAGATGAAATTGAAGTATCATCTCACAACACTGTTCTAACATTTAGACCGGCCAGCTCTCCTCAGTACTGCAGAGGCATAAGGAAGAGTCATAACCTAGCTTGCTATGTCAAAATACAAAGTAGTCTTCACATGGACACTAACTGGCAAATGCACATTTGGCCAAGGTTGTGCCTCTGGGATTGGCTTGGGGAATATGGAGCTTTTCCTACTTTCTGATATGAAAATATCTTGTTATTAAGATTTAATATTTAATAGTTATCCCAGATATTTATAGATATTCCAAATGAAGAGCTAGAACATAAAATTGTAATTTGTAGAATTTTATACTCAATATTTAACACTTGTCACTTATGTTCATTAGTTGATTTTTGATATATAAACCCTTCAAGTTTAAAGTCAAGCTGCATTTGTCAATAAGAATCTTTCGAGTACTATGATAATCTTAACTGTAGAATTAACATAACTAATTAACCAAAAACTGTGTTATTTTGAAAAAATATAGACAAAAATAAAAATAATCAAAATACAAATTCATGCAATAGCTCTTAACTCTCTGTTAGTGTGAGTCTTTATGGTTTTGAAAAAAAATACTGAAATTTGAACTTTCTCTGAAAATGTTAAAAAATGCATCAATACCTATATTACACAATTTCACCAAGAAAATGCTGGTGCCTTCAGCCTAAAAAGTGCCATGATATGTCTATATCCACCATACCACCTACCCCTGGTTGATAACAGCAGCTCCACCTGGTAAAATTATTTAAAATTTAAAATTAGAAAAATATTTAAAGTGACTGAACTTTTAAAGTAAATTATGATTTAACTATTCCTTTCTGTGTGCTTTAGATTTCATTTCACCTTTTCAACTTTGCTATTTAAAACCTTAACTTTAACCTTCTTAGCAAATTTGTCTTTCAACAATTTTTCTGACACACACAACACACACACACACACACACACACACATACACACATACGCTTCGTTTTAATTTTTGTACTTACTTTTGTTTCTCTGTTATTAAAAATTATAAGTTTATCTTCATGTGTATGGGCATGCATATTGGTGCTGCTATATATGAAAGTTTTTAGATTGATTGCTGAACTTAGCCTGAGAATTAAGTTTTAGACTAGTTTTCTTCAGTAGTATCTAAGGATTGAAAAACTGATCTGCTATGAGGAAATGGGCCATTAATATAGTCAAACAAGCACACCAATACAAATAGATCTAATGGCCACATAGAGACATTATAAATATCTAGAAGCCAATTACTTCCTCAGGCTCTAAGGCAATAAGGTCATTGACAGATTCAAAGGAAAGAGACACCTTGGTCTTCTCCCCACATTAGGTCACTGGAGACCTTAGAAAATTCAGCCTCAATAAAATGAGATGAGTTCACGGTGAATTGGAAACTGTCGGACATGGACTGAACAAGGTTGGAAAAATGATTTATTTGAGCTAACAACTACAGTATTTTATTTATTTGGTTTAGTTTCTTTATGTAAATTAAGGGAAGGGGATAACTATATTCTTGCCATGGGTAATATTATTTACAACTTTCATGTTCAAGTACCCTGAAGTTAATAAAAAGATATTTTAGTGTGACTTTTACCACAAAGTGCTTTTCTAAAATTTTCAGCTACTGGATAAATGCTTTGCATCGCCTTATGGATCTGCTATTTTCTCATCTAAAAAGTTGAAATTTTAATCTGATGCCTAGTAGATATGAAAACTTATCTCCGAATGTGTTCATGTTGTGATCACAGAGTTCATGTTCAATTTGCCCTTTAAAATATGCCTTAGGGTCGGTGGTATGCTTCTCCTTAGAGTTCCAAGGAAGTCATTAGAAAAGTGCAAGAGTTATAAATAATTTTTGTTGGTTTTACAATGTCAAAATAGTTTTATATATCTCCATCCAATTATTTACTTCCTGGGTGTCTGTTAGCTGACTTGAATATACCTGTTATATTTAAGATTTATTGCTTTACAAAATGTGGCTGGCCAATGATATGCTCTGTAAGGAACAGATACACCTTTTAAATTTCACACCATTTTGCTTTTGATTTCTCTTTCAAGACAGTCATTTTATATTTCTGACCTTAGACTTAAAGGATATTTTGAAATCTCATATTTGATAGATTTCTTAGAAGGTAGTTAGTTCCAGTGCTGTGTCTCTGGAATATGCTCAATTATTATAATTCAATTTTATATTTATGACAACTAGATAAATTTAAAAATATGATTATTAGAAATATTAAAATGAGTGTTTGATTCAAACTCAAGACTCTAGAATAATTGACAAATGTCCCATATTTACATATATCCTTATCAAATTCAGACACATGGAAATTTTATTTTATAAATTACTCTGAATATCCCTTTATAGGTATAGAAAAATAAATTCTGCATGTTAAATTATCTAATACCTCTGTTTCTCAATCTTCTATTTTTATTATTATCCACCATAGGAATCTTTTTTAATCCTCCCAATACCTGTGAAATTTAAAAACTAAAGATATACTGTTATAATTCCTTTGTGGATGATATTGTCCTCATTGGGAATGCATGTCCTTGACTATCTCTCAAGAGGTTTCTTTTTTTAATTAATGTCTGTTTGATAGATTTACCCATTGAGGGATCACTGCAGATAAATTACTGCAGGTAAAATAGAACCTAGCCCAAGACCTTGAGAAATTTATTATTTCTAGACATGATACTGCTGCATTAAATAAAATAAAGTAGCATAGCTACAAGTGCAAAGTAAGGTGGTTCAGAAAAAATGGAATAAATGAAGAACAAATGACAGCCATTTTTAGGTAGAGAGTTAAAGCTTCCTGAAATATGAGAATCTGGAGTTGGATTTCAAAGTATGTGATAGCTCAAAATTATTTGTGACAGGAGTCCTCATGGGAGGAGAAATAGGAAATGCAACACCATAGTGATTAAATAGGATATAACATTAAGCACATTGGCAGGAACGTAAGAGAAATCAGTGTATACAGTAAGGGATCTAATTGATGGTTAATCTTAAATGCTAAGTAGACTGTTTTATATTTGATATCTAAGCTAAATATCTAGGACTAATAAATGAACAATATTAAGTTTTTATTGAGTTTTGACCTAATTGGAAATTGCTTTGGGGGGGGCATAATTATAGCTGTAGTGTATAGACTTAGATATGCATAAGTATGTATATGGAGTAGACAGGAATTGGGGGAAGGAATAGGAATACAAAGAAATATACATATCTGTATCACAGAAAAAACATTTAGCCCCTGGTTAAACTATCATATCATTGTTTATGAGGGACAAAAGATGCAAATATCTTAAATATAACATCAATAAAACTAAAAAGGAACTAGGAAAACCACATTTGTAATTTTCAATTATTTTACTTTATTTTATTTTAATATTCACCTGAGGATATGTTTATTGATTTTAGAGATAGGGGAAGGGAGAGAGAGAGAGAGAGAAAGAGAGAGAGAGAGAAACACTGATGGAGCCTCTAGTACAGACTCTACCAGGGAACTTTTGTAGGAGCTCCAACAGGGAAACAAACCCACAACCTCGGCATGTGCCCTGATCAGGAATCAAGCCCCCAACCTTTCAGTTTATGAGACGACTCTCCAACCAAGAGAGTCACACCAGCCAGGGCTAATTTTCAATTATTTTAATAAGTATAGTTTGAAATTAATTTGATTTAGAAATTTAGTTGAAATTTTAGTTTAGGTAAGTTCCGAGTACTAATTCTTTCAAATTTGCTGAATTTTCATCACTGTCTCATCGATGTCCCTTACTCTGCCCCAAATGATATAAACTCAAAAGATTTTTACAGATTTATTTTATTATTTTACTTTGATCCCCCATGAGTACATTTTGAAGTAACTTTTTAAATTTGAGGGTTAGAATTGGCTTACTTATTATTAATGTACTAAAACAAGGAGTTACACTAGTAAAAAGAAAAAAATATCAATTAAGTGAGAAATCATTTCTTTTAAAATTTAAAATACCCTTAGAATTGAATAGAGAAAATGATATCATAACCACATTAAAAATTAACATTATTAAAAACTTTCTCTGTTCAAAGTATTTAATATGTGTTATCTCCCTGAATCTTTACAACTGTCCTATTAGTGAGAACTATTCTTATCCTTCTTTTAGAAATGAGACAACCTAATATCAGAGACTTTAATTGACCTGCCCAAGGACACAGCTAGTACATAAGTGAGGGAGACAAGAATTTAATTCATTCCCTCTGGCTTCCTTGAACATACACTTATATTAGAGTTCTGTTCCATAAAATAGGAGATAATTGAGTTTTTCCTCTAAAATGTAATTTTTGAGAGAATGATATTTTTAAAATAAAAATCTATTGTCACTTTCCCACTTGTAATGATTTAGGGATATTTATTCCTGAAAGGGTAACTCTAAGCTCTTCAAACTTTCATACAAGGTCTGTGTGTTCTAATTCTACCTTTTTCTTTAGCTATACATTCTCCTGCTCAAACACTCTGAGTCCTCCCACTGCTAGTGGGTTTTACCCTAGAAACACTGAAGTATTTTCAGTTCCTTGAACATGACAGTTTTTTCTTACACTCTCAGTGCCTAGAATATCTTTCTCCCACATATTGTCTGTATAAATATTCTCAGTCTTCAAAACTAGTTCAGATATCACTTCTCTAAAATTTTACCCAATCAGACCCCACCCAGGCAGTTAACCTCTTCTTATTATTCCCCATATATCACTTCCTAATGAATTATATCAACAGATATAGTTACCTCAGAACATGTATACCTTCATGAATACTCTTAATGATAGTTTCATGCTATTCTTTCTTTATTTATACTCTCAGTATCTACAGTACTGCCTGAGCATGTTGTAGGAACTCAATTATTATATTGGTTGTATCGAATATTAATTTTGAAAATGCTTATGCTTCTTTTAAAAATAAAAAATACACTTCTATTTTAATGTCTTATTTTTGCTTAAGATCACTATGTTCATCTGAATAACAATATACAAGTATCAAACATTTTGATAAAATGTGCTCAATAGTATTCAAAAGAACCCATGCACCGCTATGTTCACTGTAGCGTTATTTCTAATAGCCAAGTGCTGGAAACAGCCTAAGTGCCCGTCAGTAAACGAGTGGATCTAAAAACTGTGGTACATTTACACAATGGTATAATACGCAGGAAAAAGAAAGAAGGAGCTCCTACCCTTCTCAACAGCATGGGTGGAAATGGGGAGCATTATGCTAAGTGAAATAAGCCAGGTAGTGAAAGACAAATACCATATGACTTCACCTATAAGTGGAACCTAATCAAGAAAACAAACAAAGAGGCAAAAAAGAACCATAAATAAAAAACAAACTGACAGGGACCAGAGAGAAAGAGGGATAGAGATAATGGGGGAAAGAAGGGGAAGGAGCAAGTCAAGGAACATGTACAAAGGACTCATAGACCAGGACAGTGGGTTGGGGAATGTCTTTGGGAGCCAGTGTTGGACAGGGCAGAGGAAAGCAACAGGGGAAAAAATGGGGACAACTGTAACTGAACAGCAGTAAAATAAAAAAGAAAAAGAAAAAGAAAAAGAAATATTAAAATCTAAAAATATGTATCTAACATTTTCCCACAATAAATCCAACTTTATCAATCATCTCATACTCATATATCCTTTTCTGGTGTACAAAGAGCAGGATATTTCAGTTTCTTATTGTACAGATCTTGATGAGTATATTTGATTTATTGATATCACATTCTTTAACAAACATTCTTTATTTTAAATAAAGGCATCACCTCTGCAGGTAACCATCCACTTGCAACCTCACTATACACCATGCTCTATGGGAAGTCCTGCAGAAGAGAAGAAATATGAAAGTTATTGAGCATTCTCCTGGTGCCATACACAATGGGAGGAGATTTCATGTGTGAGATAGCATATAGACAAGAACACAACTTTTGACTTAGATAGTCTCACCCCCACTTTCATTATTTCCTGTCAGTGTTACCTTAGATAAGTACTCCCCTATGCCTCAATTTTCTCATCACTAAAATGAGGAAAATAATAGTATCCACTTCATAAAGTTGTTGTGAGAATTATATGATAGCTCTTTGACAAGGTCTTCCTAATACACAGTATGCATCAGTGACTGCCATTCTGACTATCACATCATCATAACTGTGATCATCACTAATAGAAATTACTTTCTCTGATTTAACTGTGAAGTTGCTTGAAAGTAGGTATTACATTTGATTCCTAGCATCAACATGGAAGAAATGTTTTTTTAAACTTCATCCAAGCACATTTTCTCATTTCTTTTAGAGAAAGAGAAAAGGAGAGAGAGAAAAACACTGATGTGGGAGAGAAACATTGATGGGTTGGTTGCCTTCCACACACACACAAATACACACATAGACAAACACACACACACAGACCAGGGATTGAACCCACAACCCAGGTTCATGCCATGACTGGGAATTGAACTGACGATCTTTCAGTTACAGGGTGATACTCCAACCAACCGAGCCACACAGGCCAGGGAAAAATATTTTCATTAATCTTTTCAGCCATTGTGTCAGGCACATAGTGCTTATGAAGACCACCCTCATTTCTGATACCATCTGTAAGTTTGGAGATCCCTAACACCGCCTTCATGCTTGATAATTCACTAGAAGGATTGGCAGAACTCACTAAAAGCTGTTATGCTTATGATTATGATTTATTACAGCAAAGGGATATAGAATGAAGTCATCCAAGGGAAGAAGCACTTGAAGCAGAGACCAGGGCAGTTCCAGTTGTAAAGCTGCCAGTTGCCTCTCCCAGTGGAGTTATATACCATGCTAATTTCTCTCAGCAATGGCTTTTAACAATATACTTGGAGCACGGCCAACGAGGGAAGCTCATCCAAGCCTTGAGGTCCAGGGTTTTTATTGGGGCCTGATCACATAGACACTGTTGACTGCCTGAAGTTCCCAGCCCCTCCAGAAATTGAATTGATATTGCATGGCTCAAAGCTTCCACCCCAAACCACATTGTTAGCATAGACTATCCAATGTTGTCCAAAGGTCCCAAATATAAAAAGACATTCTTCAGGCAGGGCATTCCAAGATTTAGAGATTACCTATTAGGAGCTGAGGGAAAAAGTCAGACCTCTCTCTAGGGCAAGATTAATACTTTACTGCACAGTGTTGAAAAATAACTTTGAATTAACGACACAGCCTTCTGAGTCCAGACAAGCAAAAAGAGAAAGAGAGATAGTCAGATTGCCCAGGGCTTAACGCTGACTTCAGGCTCCACTGACCTGGATGTTAAGAGAGATGATAACAGTAGATAGAATAGGGCAGTGAATCCAAGAATTCCTGTGTGTAAGGTAGGTTTATTGCTATGATAGATAAAGGACTTTTTTTACGAATAAATTTATTAGAAAGTGTTATCACAAATTAATAGTTATTTTTAATTTTGTTTTGTTTTGTTTTTTTACAATGCTTGCGATCTTTTCTGTCAGCATCACTAGGATGATTCATCTAAAGCACAAGAAATAAAGAGCACAGGTCATGCCCGTGGCCCACTCTTCCTTGTCGTCTCAGGCTACAAGGAGAAAGCTGATGAAACAGAAATGGAATTCTGAACTGTGATTAACTATTTCCGAATTTGCCCAGCTTGACCCAAAGGGCAATTCTGTAAGCCATTCCTGAAAGCTAAATCAAGTATCTCAGGGAAGATCACTTTTAGAAACCTGTTTTCATTTAATGATCCAGTTCTCCTCAAAACAGAATCAGAGAGAAATTGGGAAGTATACGTCTTAATTTTCTCACTGAATGGATGCTCACTTTTTTCATGAACCCCCACACATACTTATTTTGAGCAACTGTAATATGCACAAATGTATAATGTTAATATATTGTATATGTTTCTAGGCAAGCAGAGGACAGCCAGAAAAATACTGTTTTGAATTGAGAGATGTTAGAATAATGTAAAATCTGTTCTAGTTCAGTGAATATTTAAATTTTTACCTGTTGCTAATTAATATATATAGTTTCAAAACAGTACCAGTTATAATTAATTATTTTTCTTTGTTCCTTCTTCAATAACAAAAGAGCTGAGGTCAGGATTATAATAGACCGTGACAGCAAGAACAACTAATAATACCGGGTAGCATGTACAGAGCTTTTGTGCCGTAGGTACTTTCTGGGACATTTTCAGCACAATAAATATATGACAAATGTACTATTACCATACCCATTATGCAGCTAAGAATATTGCAATACAAAGAGAGTAACTTAAGTTACATAAAATATTAACCGGTAGAGATATGATGCATGGCAGTTCTGGACAATCTTTTAATTTGCTTCTATTTACGTTTGTGGCCTTCTATAGAAAGACAGCAAGCTTTTATTCCTGTGAGAGAGGGATGTGTTCTGGACTACAGTTAGCCAGTGCGGTGTTGGGACATGTGGTATACATTTCTAAGCCACTTGCAAGGTTGCCCCACACCGGCGTGCGGTTTCCCAGACACATGCTAGATGTGTGACCTGCAATTGTCAGAGAGATTATTTGGCTGTGTGTGTCAACAGCCTGATTCTAGTGCCTCAAGCATGGAGGAGGTGCCTACAGTGTTAGCTCTGTAATTTTGTTCTCAGCTCCCTTAAATCTATGCTTGCATCCCCACTGGGCCAATTTATACCACAGTATAAAGTAATGAACAGTTATGGTATCCCTGGGGAAAATCAGCAAGTTTTACTCAGTATTGCATTACAGACAATTGTTATGTAAACTTCCCCATTAGTCAGGTTGAACAGACATAAATGACATCCACAGATATTTCCCAAATCTCATTAAGACATCACTTTACACTTATTTCCACCAAATCTTTCACTAGGTGGCTAAGAGATAACCATATACATTGATTTTAGTTTTACTGTTTTAGCAATTATTTTCTCAGAATCTGGCAGAGGGATTAATAGGATTAAAGCTCATTTTGAAACAATCGGCAGCAGAATAAAATTGGAGGGCAAAAAGAAAGGATGATGAATAATTTAGATAATTTGGTCTTAAATAATCAACATGTTTCACATTCCCAAAAGTTCGATTCCAGTAGACTCAGAAACCTTGAAGAATATGTATGTGGTCTATTGCCCAGCCATCTTCCTCAGCCTTCCCCAGCATCCTCCCTGCTCAAAGCACAGTTAATTTCTCCAATTAACCTGTGATCATAAGATTTCAGGGAAATTAAAATAATATTGCTATTTCTGGGGTAAAGTTTAGAAGCTCCTGTGATTCTTATTAGATCACCTTTACTTTAATTGAAACTATTGTTTTTAAGTTAAAAAAATACTGCATTACCTGGAGTAAAAAGGGAGGAGGATATATCAAAATGAAAATTGTTCATGGATAAGGATGCTGTCATGCTCAAGTGATTGGAAAGCACAATCAAAAAGGGGCCAGGAAGTTATTTACTCTTCTTCTCTCCGTCTCTTCAACTTCATCTCCCTTTGCCTCTCTAGAACCATAGTGTTTCCAGGTCCTGTTACTCAATACATAGCCAGTTCATTGATTTCTCCGGGGCGTTGAATAGTTTTCACAGTTTTCTTTGCCTTTTTTTATCTTTACTTTTATTTCACTTCAATTAACTCTAAAAGAACTAGGTTCTCTATGCCCAGTGTAAATCCCTGGAGTGAGAATTGATGAGCCCTCCTTGGGTCAGCACCTGTATATGACTATCACAAATTTGGCTGTGAGAGGCTGACTATAATTTGTAGGATGGCAGAGCAACAATTAGTGACCAGTTGTGTACACATTTTCCTATCAAAGCATGAGTATCTTTGATGTCAGGGATCATATTTTACTTTTCATTGTTTTACCTCAAACCTGATTCAATGCCTTAGACTGAAGAAGTGACTATTTCATTGAGTGGTATGGCATTTTGAAAAAAACTAAATAAAGAGCATGGCCACCGCCCTTAGGAAGCATGCAAAGCTAGGGGTTCCCAGGCAGACATTTCTTAGCACGTACCAAGCAGTAAAAGGATGTATGTATATGGTGAAGTGCAGACAGCAGCTCCCGGTGTCATTGACAGCTGGTCAAAATAATTAGTGGCACTTGTAAGTTCTGTAAATGCACAGATGTGTTCATTAATACTGTATTCTATCAGTACCATGAAAGTATTATATGTTTGGATTAATCATCTTGATAATTAAAATATTCTACCTTACTCAAGTATTTAATATAATTTTTAAAGTATCTACATCGGGAGTTTATTCTATTTAGCGATCCAGAAAGTCAATAAAATATTTAATTATTTTAAATAATTATGTATTTATTTTCAAAAAGATAAATACAATTGTGCTTTAGGTATTACAAAAGGCTATTTTGAAAAAGATTATTAATCTCATACACTGTCGTTATCAGACTGTGCGTGCCACTGGGTCAGGAAACTGATGGGTAGGTTATCTGGCTTTGGACATATATCGGCATCATGACTGTCCACAGTGCTCATTCTGTTCATTCTGTTCTGTGCAGTCTTATCTACTTCATGTGGCAATTAGCTTTACTGGTAAGGGAAGTTAATCTTAGAAGGTTAGATGCCTTTGACAAGATTATGTAGATACTAAGTAAGAGTGTTAACCTTGTATTCCCTTAATTAGTAAGAAGGAATTATTCATTTCCCAGTTATTCAGGGTAGGTGGTTAATTCAGTTATTGAAATATTATAACTAATTAACTAAACATGGCTTTTAAATTTTCATTTGAAGATAAGTCAAAAGAAAAGATAATTTTATTCATATAAGACAAATGAACAAATTAACATCTATTCAAGGGTATACTATAGTCAAGTGAAATGATCAGATTTTTATTTATAAGTGCTCTGGAAACAGTGAAGAGAATAATTAAAAATTCCAAGATTGCAATATTACTGAAAAAATGGACCATGATAAAGAGCACATTAATCAGGAAATGTGGCCAATTTTTAAAAATCCCTATTTTATATGATTTTTAAAATGGGCATACTTGGTAGCTCAATTAATCAAATCTATGATAACAGCTTATTCACCCTTCAGGTATGTCACCATCAAGGCCTGCCTCCCTTACCAATGCAAATGTGTATGAAAAACCTGCATCGATTTTACTATGTTTTATATCTTCAAAGAATTCTAATTTTGTGGTTGTACCATGAAAAAAATGAACTTGAAAACATACTAGTAATCAAGAAAGAAATTGATTATATAAATAATAAAAATATCTAAATAAGTACAGTTTAACAATTGCCTACATTTAAATTTTTAATCCCAGAGAATTCTAGAAAGGCATCAGTTCATTAACTACTTACTAAGATAAAACGTAAGAAGGAAGGGTTGCTGCATTCAGCAATATTGATTAGGGCTTCTTGAGCAGTCTCAGCCTGTGCCAGTGCTTCAAAACACAGAAATAAACAAAAGGAAATCAGGAAACTGACTTTGTTAGTTTTATTTTATACACTTGTCTTTCCTTTCTGCATTTTCTTTGAAATCAAAGGGAAAACAATGTAATGAATAAAATCAGAACCATGACGCAAATGGACCTAATTTATTAACCTCATTATATAATGGATCATAAGAAATATATACAAATACATAGCTTCTGCTCTCTGTGGTTCTGGCCAAAATTAAAAAAAAAAAAAAAAGACCAGTTGTTACTTCTTCTTTAATATATGTTTAATGATCGTATCTATTCTTCTAAATGCTTCATCACTGTGGGATTTTATCTTCATACCTGAATATTTTTAATGAGTATATTGAGCATAAACATAGAATAGTATTTTACTGTGAAGGTAAAAGGTGAGCACCAGGGGTCTGGTGGGGGAGCATTGATATAGCTGGTATATGACTAAGTGGAAGGCTCAAACTCTTAAAGCTCCAACATTGCTCTGCTACTTGGAGGGCTCAAATCCAGACCTCACTGTATTACACATCGGGTCCTGTCCACTCCTCTGCTGTAGACCTTGGGAATCTACCCCATTCTCGCGAATTCAGCAAATGTCTGTACTTCCTTCCCAAAGAAAATATGCTGCTCACATAGCCAGGATTTGCCCTCCTACCTAAATGGCAGTCTTTCCAATCCTTTGTCTCTCTGGTGAACTCCTATTCATTCAAAAAGCCTCAAATTAGATATCAAATCCTGGAAGAATTCAGAGAACCCTTTACTGACTATCATAAAATACTTCCTGTAAATTCATGAGGGTATTTTCTTCTGGTTGTATCTTTTGTATGTATGTTCATTCAGTATTTTCTTTGAAGGAAAAAATTTGCCTTACTAATCTTTATATTCACTGTATCTCACAAAGGGCAGGGGAGATAAATTCTAAATAAATGTTAAAAAAAAGAGTGAATAAAGGCATTGCTGGGTCCAATTCATGTAGCAGAGAATTTGTTGCTCAAGTTGGTCTGTTTTGAAGTGGGGATAGCTCCATTTTTTACATAGTGTGAGGAGTTCTTATCTACTCAGGTGATATGAAATGGCCAATATTTAACAATTTTGACTTGCAGAAACCATTCTTTCACCATTGGAATAATACCACTTAATCATACAATTATCCTGATCCTTATGTGGTTAGTGACCAAACACATGTCATAGATGTAGGTTTATTCATGTTAAGTGTTTACTAATTGCCAGAAAATGTCCTAAGCTCTGGGGAATACAGCTGTGGCCAAATAATTATAGCTTCTAGCTGCATTTATTTGTAGAATTTGCATTTTAGAAAAGGAAATAGAAAATAAACAGATACCAAATAAATAATTTAAATCCAGTAGTGAAAAATGCTGGAAAGAAGAAAAAAAGCATGATAGGGAAAAATAAGAGGTGGAAAGAATTGTGTCGGAGAAAGACTGCCCTGACAGGCGAAAGTCTGAACAGATATCTGCATTTTGTATGGGGGCGAACTTTGTGCTCACCTGGAGAAAAAACATGCAATGGAAGATACAGCAATTGCACAAAACCCAGGATGGTTTGTGTGGCAGTGGCAAAAAAGTGTCTGAGAAATAGCCAAGGGTGAGATCGTGGTAAGGGTTTTGGAAAGTGGCATGAGGGTGATGGGAAGCCATTGGAGTTTGTGCACAGGAGACTTACACAATCCGATTTATATTGGAAGAGATCACCCCAGCTGGTAAGGGGCAACAAAACATTAGGGGACAAGGAAACCCACTACAAACAGAGATCCAGATTGTTGTAGCAGCAAGAGGTTTGAGAAATGGTCAGATTCCGGGTATATTTTAAAGGACTTGCTCACAGAGATTTGCTATTGATTGCACAGGCATTTATATCTGTCTCGGCCATGAAAAAAAGAAGCAGCTAGTGACAGTCGGGAATAGTGCTGGTACTGTCAGCTATGCCTCAGTGAAACATGGAGTTTCCCTGACATTCAAGGCCAGGCAGATGCTTTCATGTTGAGCATAAACAGGGTAGCAGAAGACTCATATCACATTAGGTCATTCTGTGTTTATGATGGATCAAGGCAAAGTAAGACTATTCTTTTTTTATGTCTTACAAGTATTTATTTTGTATATTTAAGAGTTAGAAACTTTAGAAAAACCATCCAAGTGGCACATTGATATATGCAAAACATTTTGAACCATATCTTGCATATTTTAAATTGAGAATGAAGACAAAATCTTCCTAGTGTGTATAATTTTTATTGGATGTGTTGAGGTGACATATCCAAATGCAGGTACATACAGGATTATCGTCAAACCACTAAAATGACAAAATGTCCCCCAATTCTGCTGCATTGCTACTTTAACAGCTTTAGTCTTTTAATAGCTTTAGTCTTGTTTTGTTCCTTCTGCCCCGCAGGTAAGAATTATTCAGATACCTAAGAGAGGTGTCACTCCTGTTTTCTGACTAAATCTAATCCAGAAAAAAAAGCCTACACTTCCCCAAATAATTTAACATAAGCCCCAATGCTGTTGTAAGTTTATTTCCACAAGCCTCTTACTGAGAGGGCCCACAGTTCCACACGGTGAACATTCGGCTCCACTGCAGAGGCAAAAGACAAAACCTCGTTCAGCTATATTATTTCTGGTGGTCTTTGGGCTGGGGACTTTGAGAGATATTGATAGTGGACCAATTATTTCATAAGACCTTGGGAAATTTGATTTTCTACTTTTAAGCCTGAAAAATTACAGCAAGATCCATATTAAATCTCATAAAAAAATATTTCATTTCAGCCCTGGCCAGGTAGTTCAGTTGGTTAGAGCATTGTCCCCATACTCCAAGTTTTTGGGTTCAAACCCCAGTCAGGGCACCTACAACAATCAACCAATGAGTGCAGAAGTAAGTGGAACAATAAATTAAGCACTCTCGCTCTCTCTCTTTCTCTTTCTCTCCCTCTCCCTCAAAATCAATCAATAAATTTTTTTAAGAATTGATCTCAGGTTTCAGTCTAGATCCTGCTGGCATGAATCATATGAATAAATCAGATGAAAACAGGCCTGGGGCACCAATATACTCCAAGGAATTTGCCATATTCCTACCAGTATTTAGTCCCAAGAACCCCACTTTTCACTTATTTTCATAGCCTAAATAGAAAAAATTTTCTCATCTCAGCAATCAGACCTCCAAAATAAGTGCTCTTTAATTACTATTGTTCCAAGGAATTCTCTTAAACTTCAGAGTCAAATGCTCATTACTCTGTTAAGGTTAACCTTAGGTTTCACGCAGTGTTTGCACTCCCTAGAATTGCCTATTGTTCTGGCAAACAAGGCTCCTATGAACAGTTTCCTGTAAAGGGTCTAGTTCAATTGCTTTTATCACCCAGGGAACCAGGGGCAGATTAAGGTCAGTTGAGGCCCCAGGCGCAGAAGGAAACATTGGGCCCCTTAAAAAAAGAGAGAGAGAGACAGGGAAAATAAAAATACTTGCCTTCAGAAGTCGGGGCCCAGGGTACGTGCCCGGTGCTCCCGCCATTAAATCTACCTCTGCAGTGACCCAAAGTCTTTACAGGCTAATCCAGAGAAGGAGAGATGAGGCTGTTCTCTTCCAACTGAGTCCAATGCAGATTTAAACTCAAGGGCTTGGCAGAGTGTAAGACCATGATTTGGGGTATGTCTTTCAACCGTTATAAATGATAATGTCCTTTACCAGTAATGCAAGATAATTAAATGAAGTATAGAACATATGAAATAATATATGAAATTATGCAGTATTTAAACTATACTGTATATTTGTCCCTTACAGTTAGAACTACACTTAGCTTTCATGTTTGTTCCTAACGGTTACTTTATCTAAAATGTAATTGTAATTGTAATTCTGAGCCACGTAAAATTATCTAAAGAAAAAAATGATAATTCACTCAAGCTCAAAGATTTTTAGCTGTGCATTTACTACAAAATATGTGGATCCTCTAAATTCATAACCGAATCATTAAATCAAAATAGCCCTTGTGAGCAATGATGGTAAGCTCTACTCGTTTTCTTCTTCCGAAGGTGTTCTCAAAAACGAAATTAGAAAAAAAATGGATCTGAAATATGCCACCATTTTAAAGTTAGATGGGGAAACTGAAAAATTAATGTACACATATGATTTTGCAAACTATTTCATGATGCATTGATTAGATTGATGTAATGCAGAGAAAGTCAAGGGTGCAGGGTCAGAACAGACACCAAAGCTGTGTATTCTGATTTGGGCTCCAGTCTTTCAACCATCTGAATGCTGACTTCATTATCTGTACTGCAGAGATAAGTAAATACAGTACAAAGATTATTAAATAATATATATGAAATATTTTGTCTATATGTGTTTATAGAGGAGTTCTAGGCTATGTGATAAAGGGAATAGCTAAGCATGATGCCAAATTGCTCTCTGTGGATTTGGCCAGTGAAAATGTTTAGCATGCAGAGATTTCAGTTGAATTGCATGTTTTGAAAAGTAGTTTGTACTGTTATATTAAAATAGTTCTCTGATAGAAAGTAAGAGATCTAATATCAAAATGTCAGATCTATTTCTAAAGAGTAATTCACACACTGGGAGAACCTCATTGTGTCAATAATATTTAAATGATTCACTGTTATTTGTAAACCTATAATTGTGATAGCTAGCACAAAACAATATGTGAAAAACATGATTATATGGTTATCACTCTGTTTAATAGGGTTTACAGCCTCTATGTACACATAGCAGCTGCTGGAGCAAGCCTGCAATTAATTTTACATAACAGGAGCAATTTTACACAATTACTTGAAAATCCTTGGCCATGTTCCATTTCTCTGACATAAACATATGGGCCAAAATCACAAGAAATGATTACTCCAATGGGATCTCTTATAATAATAGTTATATTGTGGTTAGTATTTTTCCAGGTTAAATCTTTCAACTTCTATACAATCTCCCTTGATGTTTAAAAGTTATATTCATACGGATAATACTTATTATTATTAATTATTAGAGCTAACATTTATTGTGCACTTGCTAAATTCTATACTCTCTGCTAATCAATTCAAGCGCAATTGCTCCTTTAATCCTCAGACTTCCTAAAGAATTGGTTCCAAAGTTATGCTTTCTGTTAGGAGGAAACAAATGTAGCAAGGTTAAGTAGTCTGCCCAAGGTCACAGTGGCAATAAGCAAAACAGGTAAGACTCTAACATCATGTTGGCTGGTGTCTAGGGCTAATTTCCATAACCACAAAGCATCCAGTTTCTTTTAGTCACTATTCAATATGCTATTTGTCAAAGCTAAATTCAACACAAAATTTTTTCCAACTATAATTACAAATTACTTCAAAATGCACGTGCTTATTAGCAGTGACAATTAGTAACATCATTTAGGTACCATCCGCTATTTTTTTGCTAATTATCCATTTAGACATTTATTCCACAAGTATTCATTAAGCACCTACTATAGTGAAGCCTCTACACTTGAATTGACATATTCAGCTATTCCTCCTGCCAAGAAATGCAGACATGTATTCTCTAGTCAGGAAGCACGTTTCTTTCTAATCATTTTATCTCATAATGCACTTCCTTCCCATTTGAAAAGAGAATAATTATAGTTGAGTCCAGATTGTATATATGGATAGCATTTATAAGTCTTTTAATCATACTTCTTTGTATTATCTTTCTATTCCCTTACATGACAAATGCCCATATTATAGCATATATATTACATTGTAATTTCTACTTTTTTACCCATTTGCCCCTTTAATCCATGAATTCCTCGAGGAGAGATATACGTTATTTATTTTTATGTTTTCAGCATGTAGATTATAATCACGTATTTAATGAATTGCATTGTCTGAAAGAACAAATGAGTAAATGAATGAATGAGTGAAATTCTAGTGTACTCCAGAGAATTTAGGATCAATATCTAAGAGAATTCTAGGAAGAAGATACAATTCTTATATTACTGTATTCAGGAACAACCAGCTCAGCTGGAAATGACAGAAATTGCCTCAAATGTGCTTAAGCTGTCACGCAAGTTGAGTCCTTTTTGAGGCTTCCACCTGCCATGTACCAGAGCTCAGAGTGAATTGCACAGTAACACAAACAGTGGTTAAAGTAATAGGTGGTACTGGGAAAATTTACTATTCAGGGGTCAGTAAGATGAGAAAGCCTGGTTACTCTAATCTTCAGTATCATTTCCCAAGGAGGTAAGAGAAGGCCAGGTCCCTCTGTGGAACACCTGTTCTCACTATGTGCCCAGCTAGCCCTAGTAAGGCTCACAATGGGAAGTAAATGCGAATAAGAATACCCATGCCTTCTGTCCTGACTGAATCCTGGCATGTACGTTTTCCCAATAAAGCCTGCTCCTTAACCCTTATTTAGCCGTAGTGCCTTACTGGCAAACTACAACACACTAACCAAAGACGCTGTAAGAAAAAAAAAAAAGAAGTGTGGCTCATTTCACTAAAAGGACAGTAGGCATACTAAAGAATTTATGGAGAGTTAGAGCACTGTGTTTCATATAGCTGCTGTAATAAATCACTACAAACTTAGTGGCTTAAAACAATGCAGATTTATTATCTTATCTATCTGGAGCTCGGAAGTCTGAAATGAGTCTCACTCGGTTAAAATCATGTTGTAGGTAGAACTGCATGTCTATCTAGAGGCTCTTGGCAACAATCTGCCTTTTTTTTCTTTTCCAGTTTTTAAGACCATCACATTCCTTAGCTTGCTGCCCCCTTTCATCTTCAAAACCAGCAATGGCTGATGAAATATTGTATCACTTTGAAACAGACTCTCCTGCATTCCATTTCCATCTTTTAAGGACACTTCTATTTACAGTGAACCTACCAGGATAAACTCTCTATTTTAAGGTCAACTGATAAGCAATCTTAACTTCATGTGCAACCTTAAATTGCTCTTATCCTAACATTACATATCCACTGGTTCCAGGGATTTTAGTATGGATATCTTTGTGGATCTTTTTTTCCTTCTTACAGCAGAGGTGTCTCTCTTCTCATCTTCTTTTGGATCTCTTTCATTGTTTTAGGGCTTTATTATTAAGTTCTACAAAGCAGCAAGGTGATTGCCATCAGCTAATAGGCTACAGGCTTCTAGGGTTAGGTTCCATCAGGAGAGGCGGAGTTCTACTTCCTCCACTAATCTGAACTCGGTTCCTGGGCCTATGATTTTCTTAGCTGTTTCATGAGCACAGTCTCTGTGGACAGAGAGATGAAATGCTCTTTATGCCCACACCTTAGTCACACCTTCACCGCTATATGATGTAGACTTATGATCTGGGGAAGGAAGACACAGGGAAAGGGATTTTCCCTAACATACCAGTTAGACTAACAAATATGGAAACCAAGAGACCAAAATGTCTGCTTTATAGCAATGTGAGGAGGTTAAATCCTGTTACTGTAGGAAAATATGTCTATCTGAGGTAAATAATGACTCCCTGTGTGTCTATGTTGTGGGTCTGCACACTAAGGGTAAGTGAGAAATATGAACTAACTATAAAACTTGAATCTTATCTTATGCCTATATGTTTCATCATATATAATATATTTTAAATTCTGCATAATAAAGAATTTTGCTAAAATTGAATTTTGTGCTTTAAGTTTTTAAATTAAAACAGATAGTTCAAAAATTAGGTCAGTTTACTTTTGCATCTTTCAAAGAAAAACAAAAAAGAGCCCCAAATATAAATACTATGCTGATTTAGATGGGTAATAATTGAAAGATGCTATTTGAAGAAAATGGAATATGTGTTCTCCCTGTCATTTTTCATGTGTAAAAACTTAATTTTCTCTTGTAATCATAAGAAAGCAGTGTCCTAGGGTTTACCTTAAAGAAAAAAAAAAAACAACTAATGTTCATCTTATTGGCTATCAGCCCATCACAAGGGAATTTCATAATAACTGTCTGTGCCAGGTATCAAACAAAACACTTATCATGTATTGGCCTTTTGGCCTTTATAATAAACTGTAAGCTAAGTGTTATCTGTATTTTATAAGTGAGTGAGCTAAAGCTCAAAGAGATTAATTCCTTCACATTACATAGCATTTAAGTAGAAGTGAGGTCTCTCTGACAAAAACAAACAAACAAAAAACCCCCCTCCATATTCTGCAATAATGATATCCCTTAATTTCAGGCAAAAGAATACATTTAATGTAAACTCAGAGCTTGAATTCTTATAATTTAAATTAACAGTCACTGAAGTGTACCCTCCTTTTACTTGGTCCCTCAACATATAGATCAATATTTTCTGAATAAATGAATGAGATATGTTATGTTTTCATTATTCACAGATTTGAGCACCCCTCTGTGTAGGATACATGCTAGAGGCTACAGGAGGAAATAACTATTAACTTGACTTTCTTTTTGAAGAGTTTAAACTTAAGTGGAAATGATAAGACACACACAGACACACGTGAACACATATATATTACTGGTATATGAGATTCCGTATTATATTTTCCCAGAGAGAAACACAAAGACCTTTAAAAGGGAGAGAGAGAGGATGAATCCACTTATGGCTGCAGCGATGACCATTTTGGAGAAAAGGGCATTGGTTGTTAATTCTGAAGGACACCAAATACTCCAATGAGATACAAGATTGAAAATCAGCTCATGAGAACAGGGCTGGTGAACATCGCAGGTGGAGGAAGGAGAAAGCATTGTGAGCTGTAGAAAACAGGGAGAGGAGAAGCCAAGGGAGTAGGTCTCTGAGGCAAGACTGAGTTAAAAACCAAGAGTCCTCATTTAAAATGTAAAATAGAAGTTCAAATTATGGTTTAAGAAACAAAAGCAGCACTTTAACACTCCAATAAAAAGATTATCTTTTAGAAGTTTTTTTTTTTAATTTACCTCTTTAAGAAGGAAAAGCAGCCCTTCTGACAAATTTAAAGGCTATTTCTCCATTTTTTCAACACTAATAAATTTATATCATGCATACTTCGAAGGCTTTTGCTTTTAAATTTTACCTTGATAAATTTTCTCATTTTTATATTATTCTTTTACTGATTTCCCTTTTGCTCTTAATCCCATGTGCCCGGCAAATGGTGTGGTCGTCTATTCTATTGACTAGGATCGGGCCTTCTTTTCTACCTTTTTAAATTCATAGGGATGTAAAGTTCTCTATATTTTCCTTAAAATTGTACTACAGTGTATTTCTGGAAGATTTGATTTTACTCAAAATATGCACAGTTGATTCCATTACCACTTTTTTCTATCTTTTTTAATCACATAGCATGAGAAAACTGTAAGGAATCCTAGAAAATTACCTGATACAGAATAATAAGAATTATATCCTCTCTCTTCACTGAAGGCTTAGAAATGACATTTTAAAACCTCTTTAGTAGGCTAAACCTGTGGTTAATATTCTTAAGATAGATAAAGTCTCTCTTTTGCTTACGCTGTGATTATTATTTGTTGATGTTCCCATTTCCAAAATGATAATAGCTACTGTGTATTCTTCCAGTACAATCCTTTCTATTATATTAACTTCTGATTACAGCCAGACCACTGAATGCCTATGTATCTTTCAAAGTCTGTAGAATGACTGTGTCCTCAAATCTTATTACTAAAGACTGCCTTCTCATTATCAATGAATTGTGACTCATAAATAGTGCAACACTGTAACACTGTAACATTGGAACTCTGTTATGCTGTGCTTTGATAATCTGATGTCATCAATTTTCAACATGTGACAAAAAAAAGAAAAGCGACTTAAAATGAGAACAGATGAAGATATAGACTAAACAATGTTACAAAAACATAGCTCTTCTTATATGAAGTGAAGCATTAGCCTTATCCATCATTTGCATGGCACTTACTGTCAAGGAACTCTATGGAGGAAAGGAGTATAGGAAACATGAGGTGTAGTCACATTCCTTTAAATACATTTTAAATGAGAAAAGAAAATTAGGGCATGAGTGTATGAACATTCATAAAAGCAAACTTATTGAAAAATCCATTTCACCTAAAATTGCTTAGTTATCAGGAATATTAAGTCTTTTAAGCTTGACAAATGTTTTTAAAAGGACAGTAACATTTTACCTGATAGTATCATTTTTAAAACAGACACACTTGAAGGCCTTAATTAACAGACATTTTACCTGATAAGGATGTCTTTTAAAATAACTGAGTAAACAGAGGCTATTTAGGTTGAGGGTAATGTCTGGGGGGCCGAAATTAGAAAGTCCATAGTTTCTACCAAAAGTAAAGAAACTAAATACGTATAAACCCAAACCAAGTGAGTATGTTCACAATGTTTACATGCCCCCTTTTGTATGACATTTATTTCAAAATATGACCTATGCCTTGAGGCATCACCATCTTGTGACCACAAGTGCAAAGCATATTAACGATAGTAATCCAGATATCCCCCTTATTTGCCATCTCCAGCTTGTTCAGAAGATCATCATTGCTGGCACAACTGGACAGGCTGTTCCTTCCCTATTCCATGCCACATGTCCATGCCGGGCACCCAGGTCAGATCCTCTTAGAGGATTTTATGAAAGAAAGAGAAAAGCCCCACTATAAGCACTTGGTGTTCTGTGCAGGGACCATCATTCTTGACGAAAGACCCTTCTGGTTGTTTACTACCTGTTCATCAATGGCTAGAAAGAGGTATCTTAAGGTTGCCTGAAATACTGACTTTCTCAGACATATTTGTCTCAATTTTGTTTTAATTTGAGACCCACTTTCTACCGTCTATACTAGTATGATGGTTAAGAAATTCATTTTAATCAGAGTAAGTGCTTAACGTCTATCCAGGGAATGCTAGCCATGAGCATATCGTGGTGAACGAGTCATAATCTCCATCTCAGACTGTCTGCTGCATGAAAGCAGCAGTACCCAGCTTAGATCCTGGCTCAAGAATTCTTCATACACCAGGTCATTCCCTGTTAATTCAGTTGTGGAATTAAAAATGGTAATGGCTAGTCAGTCCTTGTGAAATCTGTAAGTTCCAGGTACACAATTACAATGAAGAGACACTGGAGTGAGAAGGAAAACATAAAATATTAAGGTAACTAGAAATAATTCAATGTAGCTAGATTGATGTGTGCGTTTGTTTGTTACTCTACAGGAGTAAGAATATAGCCAAACCTTGGCAGAGATGGGCTTTGAATGTCTTATTAGAAATGTGAAGATTTATGTGGAGTCACTAAAATTAAATGACAGGGTCAGATTTTAGGTATTAGAAAGATCAATCTGCCATCATTGCAGAGAATTGAAGCAGCCCAAACTGAGACTTAGAGACCAATAAATATCAGTTTTGGAAGTGACAGTGGTAGCGGAGTAGAGAGATAAAGTGACTTACTGAATTTGAATGATGAGGAGAGAGAGAAAACAAGTAATATTTACGTTTCTTATTTGTGAACAAGGAAGATGGTTTCACTGTTTTATGAGATAGAAAACATAAAAGGGATAATTTATATAAATTAAATATATTACAGTAACCTTTGGATTTAGGTCTTATTTTCATCTTATTCTAGATAGGAAAACCTAAGAGCAGGAAAACAGAGATTAATTAAATTATCCCCCTATAACTCCACTGGCAAGATTTCTAGCTTCCATAATAAATCACTTCTATATGACCTAAAACCAACCATTTTTACTTCAAACAAATGCTGTACTGATACAACAGATAAAAGTCAAACAGAGCCATGACATCTATAAAACATCACTGTGTATATGATAAACAGTATCCTAGTTTCCTGAAACAGTTAATTATGTACGAAAATTTAAAAAAGAATAGTGATTCCTCTCCAGTGCTAATGTGTGCTTTTGCTAGTGAGATAACAGATTAGATTACCAGAACTGAAAATAGACACTTGGTTTCACCAGACGTTAGAATCTCAAGGGAATGATGCTGTGGATCATATGCTAAGGACCATAATTCTGTGCTTTAATTCTCTATAAATGTTTGGTCCATTTCACTATAATGAAAGTGTGATATGGTGACAATCCAGTTGGCTGCAGTTAAGTGTTTGTTGAAGACTTCTTTAATATAATGATGAATTTGGCTTACAGAGGGGATTTGGTTGTTAAATGAATTCCTGCTATTGCAGTAGAACCTATGTTTGTTTCCTATACAGCTAAATACCTCAGAAGTGGTGGCAGGTGAAGTGGGAAAGTGCTTTACAACTAAAATAAAAACACTTTTAAAAAAATAGGTGATGTGTGGCCAGGTAATATTAAAATGAAAGAAAAAAGAAAGGAACAGTTTTACTGAATGAGTAATTGTCCATAATGTGCAACTGAAAGCATTATTAAAAATAATACAGGTTAAGGATGATTGTATTTTATTTTTAAGTTTTAATTCTTTTCTATTTAGTTGATTTAATATTCTGTATTTCATAATATCAAGTTGATCTTTCTACCAATCTCTTTCTATTTTAAGCAGCTTGTGAATTTTTAAAATTCTCTACCATATGTCAATTCTCTTTAGAGTAACTGTCTGAGTGTGAAATCTACCTGTGAAAAACTATTTTCAATGTGTGAAGTGCATCTTTCAAACTAATAAAGATGATAAAACTATTCTGATCATTGCAAAATGGACCTGCCACAACTGAATTCAAATATACTTGGCACAGAATATCTGGAAATCATATTAGAAAAAAATAATGGAATGTTGTTGGAATATTTGAGTCGGGATAACAAGGGACTTCAAAATAATTTTATCATAGTTATGTTCATTTTTAATCTTCAAACTGTTTTTTTATCAGTAATTACTAGGGCATTTTATTTCAATGAATTTAATACCCCCATTATTTCTCAATATCATAAAAAATCTAAATTAAATTGGATTAAACACAACTTTCTTTTGAATAAAGGCTATGAAACATATGATGGTATTTTTTTCCTCTTGATCAGGTGATAGTAGAGACACATTGTGGTGGCTGTTGAAGGATATCTTTCCCTGGTTGCTTTGTTTTAAGAGTGCCACTAAACCCTGTATGCAAGATAGCTAAAAATATGCCTGAAATTCAAGTGGGTACAACATATTCGAAAACCATATTCAAAACCATCTTGCTCTTTTCTTTTGATCTTTGGTGTGTACACTGACCCAGAACCAAGTGTGTATATTTTTATCTCATAGATCATTGATTTTCATAGAGTGTCCATGATACCTCGTGTTTGCAGAGTAAAGCTTTTTAAGGAAGACAGTGTTTTCTTTATTGATATCATGCTTTGAAAAAAAATGCAACATCTCTAAGTATTTCTTTGTGGTTCTCTTTGTAAATTAGTTAGAAATCTAATAGTCAAAAAAGCTTTACCAAAAAAAAAAAGAGAGAGAGAGAGAAAAAGAATAAATGAGTATTTTCTACTAAGATTTTGCCCATATAAATAGAAGTACTGTGATTAAAAAATAATCAGGCATAAAATATGTTCTCCATAACAACACAAAGGTTATTTGGAAATTTCCAGATGGATTTGTGAACAATTTTTCACAAAGTTTAAACCACATTACCTTCTTATAGTATTACTTTTAGTAAACAAGCTAGAAGTATAGAAAAGTTTTAGTGAATAACCCTTAAAGTAATGCAGAAAATTAATTTATGGTCTTTAAGCAAATACTCTAATTTGAACTCAGTTACACTTTTAACACAATACCAATTGATTGGACATAAAAATGTCTTAATTTCTATAAACATTTCAAGTAGAATTTTATGTGGATAATATATTTGAAAATTGGCATATTTGCAGGATGTTGACAAGTTCCTATCAAATAAGCAATAAATGAAACCTGACCTAACTGAACCTCAAGAATGATCATTTTGGAGGATTTACATAATCAAAGTAAATTTGAGAAACATCTCCTCTGACAGAAACAGTACATGGCCCTGCATTTAAATGGCATCAAGAATAAATCACTTCATTAGGTCATCTTCCTCTGTCTAAGAAAATTAAGGGAAAATTTTCTGTCTGTCTTAATGTCAATAATAAGTGTTTCTCCCAATCAACTGGTTTATTTTTACATTATGGAAACAATAGGTAACCAATTGTGTTTTTCATTTACACTGACTTCTTAAATCTTCAGAATTAATTTTGAGGCCTACCTGTACAAATAATTAGATATCAAAGCATACATTTAGTGTGTTAAGATTGTTTCTTAAATAACCTTATTTGTTCTATAATTTTTCCCTTTGCTCTGATTTCCTTATACTGTGTATTTTAGTTCCTGTATTAATTAGGATAGACTGTAGTAGCTGCACTGTTCAGACCCAAGACTTCCAAGACTGATGCAGCAGTGAAAGAAAGAGCACATGTAGTAAATGACATGAGTGACATGGCTGAGTAAGACGTCCCTCCTCATGTCCTTTCCTCGACAAAAATTTGGCACTCATCCCCAGACAAAGTGCCTTTGTGACAGCTACGGGATTCAGCGCCATATGCTAAGGTTCTGGGGAAGAGGCTCACTTGCCTGTGTGTGGAGTGATAGGCATATAGAACTCAGTTCTGTCTTTAGACCCTGCATCGACCCTTGTTTACCTATAGAACCTTTCAGCTGTGGTACAGGAGCCACTGGAAAACTTCATCTTAACAATAACCCACAGACATGAGGGCCTTTGCAGAAGTTCAGGTTTCCAGTGCAGAAGTTCCAACATAGCCTTGGAAACAAACAAAGAATGAGTTTGTTCGAGAGAGTAAGACAAATAATTTGACATTACCTTTGTCCGCAAAACAATACAGGTCGGAGCCAACATTGATCTTCTGGGCCTGTGATTTCTCCAGGGGGAGGTTAGTGAGACCACGTGTGTGAGCATTCAGCTTCCCAAACTGTGACCGATGCTACCAAAAAAGCCTATTTTTCTCTTGCCCCTTCCAAACTACTGAATCATGATCTACATGACCAGAGGGAAGGGAAAAGGGCGAGCAGTAGATAGGACTTTCAGGGAGAATTAAAGGGATACAGAGCCTACTGTGTTGTGGACTCCATAAAGAAGCCCACCCATGAGCTGCTGAGGACAACTTGCCTATGGATTCCCCTGTTAGCCCAGGGGCATGGGCACCCCCAGTGATGCATTCACACACACACACACACACACACACACACACCCGTGTGCCTGGCTCCTTGCATTTACTCTTGATGGAAGTGAGAATGAGCTTTGGCAGGTGAGTAGTGAGCATGCACAGAAAACCTGCCAGAATATAAGGGTTAGGTAGTGACCACAAATTTGAACTTTAGTGCCACCCTTAGGAAAACAAAGAGAAGGCTGTCAGCACACAGAATGCTATGTTGCAGGATCAAGAGAAAGCATACAAGCTTAAGAATTCTACCACAAAAGTGAGCAAGAAGTGTGCATCAAGTATACCCAGAGAAGGTCTGAAAAGGCCTCAGATTCCCAAGCAGAGCTGATGGAAAGCTTTTTTCTCTTAAAGGAAGTTAGCAAAGATAAGAGGAAGTGACTGATACTTCAAATACAAGGCAGCAATGCACAGCCTCACAGATCATGAAAAATCAAGGAATCATGGTACCACGAAAGGATAACAAAACTCTTCCAGTAACTGATTCCAATGATATGGATCTACAATTTATATAATAAAGAATTAAAAATAGCTATTTTATGGAAGCCCAATAAGCTACAAGAAAAGAGGCAAATCAGGAAAATAATATATGAACAAAATAGGAAGTTTAAAAAAGAGATAAAAATCATAAACACAGAACCAAAAAGAAATTCTGGAACTTTAGGATACAATAAATGAAATTTTAAAAAAATGAAATAGAAGCATCAACAGAAAAATGGATCAAGCAGAAGAAAAGAATTTATGAATTATATGACAGGACCTTTGAAATTATTCAATTAGAGAAGATCAAAGAAAAAATAATGAAACAGAGGAAAGAAATTCTAAGAGATCTATGGGATACACTCAAAAGAAATAATTGGAAAATAAATAAGTTCCAGAAGAAAAAGGGAGGGAGAAGGGGGAAGAAAGCTTATTAAAAAATAATGGTCAGGAATTTCCCAAATCTGGAGAGAGTTTTGAAGTCCAAATTCATGAAGCTAATAGGTAACCAAACACATTTAACATGATTAGGTCCTCTCCAAGACACATTATTTTAAAAACCTGTCAATAATAAAAGACAAAGAACAAATTTTAAAAGTAGTGAAAGAAAAGAAGCTTGTAATTTATAAGGGAACCCCCATAAGGTTGTCATTGAATTTCTCAGCCAGAAGAGAATGTGATGATCTATTCAAAGTGCTGAGGGGAAAAGAAACTGCAAAGAATACTTTACCTGGCAAGCTGGCCTTTAGAATGCGAGATAGGCTTTCTAAGACAAGCCAAAGCTGATGCAATTCATCACCATTAGACCTGCCTTAAAGAAAATATTAAAAGAAGCTATTCAACCTGAAATTAAAGGACTCTAATTAGTAACATAAAACCATATGAAAATATGCAACATGCTGGTAGAGATGAGTATATCATCAAATTCAAAATATTCTAATACTGCAACATGGTGGTATGTTAATCACTTAACTCTAGAAGAAGGTTAAAGGACAATAATATTAAAAGTAACTATATCTACAATAATTTGTGAATGAATATACAATATAAAGAGATAAACTGTATCATCAAAACATAAGAGGACTGTAAGGGTGGAGTTTTTATGTGTGATCAAAGTTAAATTGTTATCAGCCTAAAATGCAATGTTACATCTGTAGGATATTTTATGTAACTCTCATGGTAAACACAAAACAAAAACTGACAGTAAATTCACATGCAATAAAGGGAAAGGAATCATAGCACCTTACTCTAGAAAATCATTAATTCACAAGGAAAGACAATGAGAGCAAGAGAAAGCAACAGAGAACTACAAAACAGCCAGGAAGCAACTACTAAAATGGCAAGTAGTAAGTCTTTTACAATCAATAATTACTCAAAATGTAAATGGGTTATATTTTTCAATGGAAAGGTAGAGTGGCTAACTGGATAAAAATCAGCATCCAACTCTATACTACCTACAAGAGACTCACTTTAGCTTTAAGGATACACATAGGCTCAAAGTGAAGTAAAGGATAAGATATTTATTTAAGTGGAAACCAAAAGAGAGCAATGATAGCTATACTTATAAAAGACAAAATAAATTTTAAGCTAAAAATTGTTATAAAGAGACGAGTGGCCATTATATAATGATAAAGGGTTCATCATGAGGATATAACAATCATAAACATATATGCATCCAACATCAAAGAACCTAACTATATTAAATACTGACAGATCTGAAGGGAGGAATAGGAAACAACACAGTAATAGTAGGGGGCCTTAAAACCTTATTTTCAACAATGTGTTAATTATCCAGACAGGAAAATCAAAAGGGAATGTTGAACTTTATGCTCTGACCAGGAATGTCCAACACGTGGCCCACAGGCTACATGAAACACAGGATGGCTATGAATGTTGTCCAACACAAAATCATAAATCTACTTAAAACCTTTCTTTTGCACATCACTTTTCATTAGTGTTTGTGTGTTTAATGTATGGCCCAAGAGAACTCTTCTTCTTCCATTGTGGCCCACAGACACCAAAAGTTTGGACATCCCTGCTAGACTAAATGAACCCAACAGATATATATATATATATATATATATATATATATATATATATATATATATATATATATAAAAAACATTCCATCCAACAACAGCAGAACACAGATTCTTTTTATATCTACCTAGAAAATTCTTCAGATAAATTAGAAAATAAATCTTACTAAATCTAAGAATAATGAAATCACATGAAGCATCCATTTCAAAAACAACAATGGTTTGAGATTAGAAATGAATAACAGGAGTAAAAGTGGAAAATTCACATATATGTGAAATTTAAAAAAATAAATGCCTAAACAACTAATGGGTCAAAGAAGAAATTTTTTTTAATGAAAATGCTGAAATAACATACAAAGCATGAAATGCAGCAAAACCAGTTTTTAAGGGAAACAATTTATAGCTATAAATGCCTATCTTTAAAAAGTTCTGATGGAGATCACTTGGAGGGTTATCAGTGGGAAGGGAAAGAGGGAGAATGGGGGAAAAAGGTACAGGGAATAAGAAGCATAATTGATAGGCACAAAACAGACAGAGGGAGGTTAAGAGTAGTATAGAAAATGGAGAAGCCAAAGAATTTATGTATAACCCATGGGCATGAACTAAGGGGCAGGGAGTTGCTGGAGGGTTGGGAAGGTGAAGAGTGGAGGGGGATAAAGGGGAGAAAAAACTGGCATAACTGTAATAGCATAATCAATGAAATATACTTAAAAATGAAAAAAAGAAAAAAATCCTGAAATAAACAATCCAACTTACACCTCAAGGAACTAGAAAAAGAAGGACAAGCTAAGCCCCAACTTCACAGGAGAAAGAAAATAACAAAGTTCAGAGTTGAAAATATATGAAATAGACACAGAAAAACAATGGAAAGTTCAACAAAACCAAGAGCTGTCATATAAATTATATAATATTATATCTAGAAAACCTTAAAGACCAGCCAAAAACTATTAGAACTAATCAATAAAGTTACAAGATGTAAAATCAATATACAGAAATCAGTTGTGTTTCTACACAATAACGACAAAATATCTAAAAAAAAGGAATAAGAGAACAATTCTATTTACAATTGCATTTAAACATGTAAACATTTAGAAATAAATTTAAGGAGGTGAAAATCTATACATAGAAAAGTATAAGACTTTGGTTTAAAAAATTAAAAGGCAAAAAGAAATGGACAGATATCCTATATTCATGGATCAGAAGAATCGATATTGTTAAATTTTTCATACTACGTGAAGCCATCTATAGGTTCGATGTAATTTCTATGAGGATTACCATGGCATTTTTCACAGTAAAAAAAAAAGAATTCTAAAATTTTAATGGAACCACAAAAGACCCTGAATAGCCAAAGCATCATGAGAAAAAACAAAGCCGGAGGGTCACACTTTCTGATTTCAGATTATACCACAAAGCTACAGTAATCAAAACAGTATGGTGCTGGCATAAAATTAGACACACAGACCAAAGAAATAAAATAGGGAACCCAGAAATAAACCCTCACATATACTGTCAACTATTTGATAAGGGAGCCAATGATACTCAGTGGGGAAATGGCAGTCTTTTCAATGAATGGTGTTGGGAAAACTAGATAACCACATGCAGAAAACAGAAATTGGTAACCTAATTTATAACACTCACAACAATTATTTTGAAATAAACTAAAAAATTAAATAAAGGCCTCAAACCAAAAAACTACTGAAGAAAATACAGAGAAAAAAATTCTTGACATCAGTCTTGGCAGTGTCTTTTTTAGATATAACAACACAAGCACAGATGACAAAAGCAAAAATCAATGAGTGGCATTACATCAAAGCTTCTGTACAATGAAATAAACAATCACTATAATGAAAAGTCAACCTATGGACTGGAAGAAAATATTTGCAATCCGTATATTGGATAAAAGTTTAGTACCCAAAAAGATACAGAATTCGTACAACTTAACAACTGAAAATCAGACAATCTGTTTAAAAATGGACAAAAGAACAGAATATACATTTTTCCAAAAATGCTGTTTTTTAAATGACCAACAGATACACAAAAAAATGCTCAACATCACTAATTATTAGAGAAATGCAATTCAAAACCACAATGAGATACCACATCATACCTGTTACAATGGCTATTATCAAAAAGAGAAGAGATAACAATTGTTGGCAAGGATGTGGGGAAAAAAGGAACTGTTAGTGCACTATTGGTAGGAATGTATATTGGTACAGCTACTGTAGAAAACAGTGTGGAGATTCCTCAAGCAGGTAAAACGAGAAATACCATATAATCCAGCAAGTTCACTTCTGACTATATATCTAGAGAAAATAAAAGCAGGATCTTGAAGATTCTATTAAAGAGATATATGAGTATATACATACAAATGTACATACAATGAAATATTATTCAGCCACAAGAAAGATGGAAATCCTGACATTTGTGTCAACACGGATGAATTTTGAGAGCTTTGTGTTAAGGGAAATTAGAGAAAGACATGTACTGTATGATATCATTTGTATATGGAATCTAAAGAAGCTGTACTTATAGAAACACAATAAACCGGTGATTACTAGGGACTGAGGGGTAGAAGAAATAAAAAGAAGTTGGTTAAAGGGTACAATAAAAGTAAAAAGATGAATAAATTTAGGGGATTTAACGCAGCATGACGATTGCAGTTAACAATACTCTCTATTATATACTTGAAATTTGTGAAGACAGTACATCTTAAAAGTTCTCACAACAAAAAGAAGTGGTAATTATATGTGGGGATATGTGTTAACTAACCTACGCTGATAATAGTTTTGCAGTGTATAAGTGTATCAAACCAACAACTTATACACCTTAAACTTACACAATGTTAATGTCAATTATATTTTAGTAAAGCTAGAGCAAAACAGAGAATATAGGTACATATCTGTAATCTGATACACACAATAAGAGATTAATAAAATTAACTAACAGTAAAATAGAAAAAGTATAATAATACACACTGTAATAAAAGTTATATGAATGATATGGGGAACATTATTAAGTAAAGTAAGGGTTCATTAAACACAGGCACTGAGATGTCATGACAGTTAATATGAAAGACATTACTAAGAAATTCATTTTGGTTTATCACCCATTAGCCATAACTAGTCTCATAACCTCTACCTAGCTGCAACATATTCTGAGAAATGTAGGAAAGCAAATGCAATATTCGGTAAGCATTACTTTTTCTGTCATAGTAGGTACTCAATAAAGAGTCTTTGGTGTAACTGTTCAAAAAAGAGTGTGTGACATTGTAACAAAAGGCAGAGAGCTGATATTAATAAAGGAATCCTAGAGACTTAAGGCTCGTTAGTATGCAACAGATTTGATACAAATGAAAAGATAAAAATACAAATTCAAAAGGGGTATGATAAATTAATCTCAATATTTAGAGAATTTTGGCAAATAATTGCTTCACATTTTGAATACTATCTCTTCATATCCTGAGGAGAATACCCAAGATTTTCAGTCACTTGGTAGAGAATCTCAAAGGTTTTCAGGAGAGACTACCATCACATATAACTTCACACATTCTTCTCCTTGAAGGGAAAGTAACAAAGCAGAATTATTCATTGGGGATTATGGTGATAAAATATTCACAGTTCCTATTAAAGTAATGATGTGCTAGTTTTTAAATTACTGAACTATTCTGCTTTTTACTTCCAAGGGAATCTTATTAGCAAAGATAAAACACACTAACATGGTTTTGCTTTGGAATTCATCACATGTCTGATCAGAGAGTATTTAAAAATACATTTTTGTTATCTTCTCCTCACTTGCAATAAACAGGTTGAGATGACAATCAAGTAGTGTCAGGGTTATAAAATTTGGAGGACATGAAGGAACACTGTAACTTTGAAATTGTACCACAATATACATAATAATGTAGACAGTAAAACAAAAATAAAGGGATCGGAATTCTACTTTTGAAATAGGTGTAATTTTGTATACATTGACTTACCCCCAAAAGGATTCTGGAAATAATTTTAGCATACAGCATCACTTTTGTACGACAACATGATAATACAAGTCCAGAGATCTACTTACAATGAAACTTTAGTCAGTTGCCCAGGGATTACCTCAGTTAACTTTGATCTGGCAGTATCTATCTTGTCAAGCAGAAAAACATAGTAGTATATATGTTTTTTCACATTTTTGAACTTCAGTTTATAATTCTTCCAACTTACATAAAGAACCCAATTGATAGAAGCAACCCAGATCTTTAAATCTGTACTTACAAACATTAAAAAAAATAGTTTAAGTAGTTCAATATTTCTTTAGTTTAAAATAATTACGTAAAATAATTTGCCCATGTTACTTCAACCCAATATTTCACAGCATTTTCCTTAGCTGAGCACAGAGTGAATTTTCAGATCTGAAAATTTTAATTACTGTTTATACTTAGTAAGAGCTCACAAATTACTTTAGCACAGTCTTCAGATAGTCATATATATCAAGAAAAATATCAACTGATTATAAAACATGGATTCCCTAGTTATGAACTATGGAGAGGTTCCTTTTTTATTCAACTAGGACCTAACACAAGGAATATGGAACTAGCAAATATTTGGGGGGAAAATCATAATATATTACCACCTCCCTATTTTTTAAAATGAACAGGGAGGAAGGAGATGGTTTTGATCTCTGGCAGGATTAAGAGTTTCACGTCTTCCTAAGCCAGGTATTGATCTAGCAGTCTGTAAGGCCCTGGGGACTCTGCGGTCTGGCTCATCTGGTTAAGAGCGACAATTGTTTAATGGGCAGTTTTCAGCAGGTAGAGCAGCATAAGTATGGACCAGGATGCTTGTCTTGAATTAGTCTTTCTCTGAAAGGGGCCCCTTTTATGTAGCTGACTTCTCCGTCCAGTCATGATGTTTATCAGGAGCAACCACGTATTTATACACACAACCTCTGGATAAAGCGATGTCACTAAAACCAACTGTAGTCATACTCACATTTCATTTGGCCACAAATTCAAACATCTATATTCTAAAACAATTGCACAACCTTGTTATGACTTAGAGGCAACAGTATCATCTAACCCCTAATCCCACGTTAGCTGTTATCCTGCTCTAAAAAGGAAAAAGAACTCATGGACATAGAAGGCAGTGTGGTGATTGCAGGGGAGGGACTAAATGGTAATTGTAAGAGGACTAAATGGTAATGGAAACAAAAATACAATAAAAAAAAAACGAGTCCTTCTGGTCACCAGAAAGAGAAACTATTTTAGTTGCTCAGGAGTTAGCTGTATTAAAATATATTGAAATCTGTAAATTAGATGAAAAAAAATCAGTAAAAGTGCCAAAAACAAAGTTATTTAAAAACATAAGTTTTGGGTAGAAACTAAATTCACATCAGTATACCAAATGAAATCTGGTATTTGCTTTCTTTCTTTTTAATGCAGCATTTTTAAGTATATTTTATTGATTGTGCTATTACAGTTGTCCCATTTTTTTCTCCCCTTTATTCCCTTCTACCCTGCATCCCCCTTCCCAGCATCATCTCCCCTCTTCCCCTTAGTTCATGTCCATGGGTCGTACATATAAGTTATTCGTCTTCTCCATTTCCTATACTATTTTTAACCTCCCCATGTCTATTTTGTACCTACCAATTATGCTTCTTATTCATGTACCTTTTCTCACTTTCTCCCCGCCCTCCACTCCTCCCTGCTCATAACCCTCCATGTGATCTCCATTTCTGTGATTTTGTTCTAGTTGTTTGCTTAGTTTGTTTTTGTTTTCTGGTTCAGTTGTTGATAGTTGTGAGTTTGTTGTCATTTTACTGTTCATAGTTATGATCCTCTTTTTCTTAGATAAGCCCCTTTACCATTTCATAGAATAAGGGCTTGGTGATGATGAACTCCTTTAACTTGACCTTATCTGGGAAGCACTTTATCTGCCCTTCCATTTTAAATGATAGCTTTGCTAGATAGAGTAATCTTGGATGTAGGTCCTTGTCTTTCATGACTTTGAATACTTCTTTCCAGACCCTTCTTGCCTATAAGGTTTCTTTTGAGAAATCGGCTGATAGTCTTATGTAAACTCCTTTGTAGGTAACTGTCTCCTTTTCTCTTGCTACTTTTAAGATTCTCTCTTTATCTTTAATTTTGGGTAATGTCATGATGTGCCTTGGTGTGTTCTTCCTTTGGTCCAACTTGTTTGGGACTCTCTGAGCTTCCTGGACTTCCTGGAAGTCTCTCTCCTTTGCCTGATTGGGGAAGTTCTCCTTCATTATTTTTTCAAATAAATTTTCAATGTCTTGGTCTTCCTCTTCTCCTTCTGGCACCCCTATGATTCAGATGTTTGAATGTTTAAAGCTGTCCCAGAGGTTCCTAAGCCTATCCTCATTTTTTTGAATTCTTGTTTCTTCATTCTGTTCTGGTCGAATGTTTATTTCTTCTTTCGGCTCCAAGTTGTTGATTTGAGTCCCAGTTTTCTTCCCTTCACTGTTGGTTCCCTGTATATTTTGCTTTATTTCATTTTGCATAACCTTCACTTTTTCCTCTATTTTGCAACTATACTCAACCATTTTGTGAGCATCCAGATTACCAGTGTTTTGAACTATGCATGTGATAGGTTGGCTATCTCTTCATCTCTTAGTTCTATTTTTGGAGCTTTGATCTGTTCTTCTGTTTGGGCCATATTTTTTTGTCTATGGTGCACCTGTTACGTTGTAAGGGTTGGAGCCTTAGGTATTTTCCAGGGAGGAGCAACCCATGTGCTACTTTGTGGCAGTGGATGTGGGGGAGGGGTTTGAGAGGAAACAATGCAGGTTAGTTGGCTCTTGGAGGCTTTCAGTCACTTCCCCCTCTACCCACAAGCAAATTGGGCCCTTTTGGTGCTGGTTCCTGGATAAGTGGTCTGTGTACATTCTAGGACCCTGAGGGCTCCTCCAATGAACTCTTCTGTGAAGTGAAGCTTGGAGTTTCTGAAGCTTGGAGTTTCTCCCATGGCCACAACCCCTACAGGTTTTACAGCCAGAGGCTTTGAGGCTTTCTTTTCCATGCTGGAACCCTGGGTTGCATGTCTGTCTCGCTCCCCTGTTGTTCCTCCCAGTTTAACTGAACACAAATAAAGGATCGCCAGCTACTGTTTTACCCACCTGGTCCTCCAGCTGCCAACTTGCCGTGTCTGCTCCACCCTGGCTTCCCATCCCTGTTTCCACCCATCCTACCAGTCTGGATGAATATTTCTCCTTTTTCACTCCTTGGTTGTTAGACTTCCATACAGTTCGATTTCCTGACAGTTCTGATTGTTGTTGTTGTTGTTTTTTTAATTTGTTGTTCTTCTTTTGGTTGTGCGAGGAGACAAAGTGTATCAACCTATACCTACACCTTGGCCAGACATCCTCTGAAATCTCATATTTGAACTTGTGAAGTTGAGTGCTTCAATCAAGTATACTCACAATTTAAGTTGTTAAACTCATTTTTAACTTAGTAGATATGTACTATTTTATATTGAATTTTTATAAAATGTATCAATTTTAAATGATCATGGTAAACATTATGGATACAATTACTTCTACCTGTAGGCCAGAGTCTACTTGTTTTGTGTCATGAGATTTTATGTACATAAACATTAATGAGAACATTAGCTTATTGCAAATTCATGAAATGACTGAAACTTATATTCATTCACTCATTTTGTAATATGTTGTCTGTGTATTCACCATAAGCCAGGCACTCTGCTGGGTGCTGAGTATGTAATGGAACATGGAGAGGCTTAGAGTAAAAGAACAGGCAGCAAAGCCAAAAGCGAACGGAAGGTGGCACAGGAAGGAAAGGAAACCTATTTATTACATTTTTAAAAATTGTTTATATATTACGGCACAAAAACCACCATAAAATTTCCAAAAGACACAAATGGATAAACTTTTAAAGATGTATTTTTAAAAAGCAAATATTAACTACTAAATGTTTTGAAATTTTTATATGTTATCCTAAGCCATTATTCAATAAACAAATTATTTATTTATTTATTCATTCACTCACAAGCTATCTAGCAAAAAGAAAATTCATGCTACTACTCTATGTCAAAGCTTCTAGGATACAACCAAGGTTGGATGCAAGTAAATTATAGTAAGCATTTTTCAATATCAATTAAGAAAGAATGAAAATAAGCAAATTTCTACTAAAGAAACCAAAAATTCCACTAAAGAAATAAAAAATAAGTGGATAGGACAATTTGAATAAAGCAGATGCATTAGTGCATTTTAAAATGGAAAAGAAACTGAGTAGAATGTATTTAGATAAGTTTTTCCAATAAATAGTAAATTAAAAAATAAAGTTCAAGGTAAAACTTAAACCTTAAATATTAAAAATGTAGGAGCTTTACATTTATGAAACAAATTGAGTATTTTGCCCTAAATGCACATGCACCCTCCCACACAAAAGGACACCTATACAATTAGTTTCCAAAAGATGCCAAACTGTCTCAAATTGATTTTTACCTCAAATATTCTGCTCCTAATAATTTCTCAAATACTTTTTTCCTCATTAATCTGATAGTTATGAAGACTATTTTTTTCCTCCAGAAGGTGGCTCTCTTATAAATTACTGTTTAATATACCCTTAAATATTAATATAGGTTTCTTCTCATTGAAATAACTAGCACTCACCTGAAACTAGCTTAACTAATAACAAAAAAGGGGAGAACATTTCTGGGCTGGATGGATTGCACATTTTGCTTTAGGAAAGTCTATACCCAGGACTTCAAACTCAAATACTTTGGTCATCATTTCCTTCCTTATTTCCCCTTCCTTCCTTCCTTCTTTCCTTCCTTGCTTCCTTCCTTTTTCTTATTCCTTCTTTCCATTTTTCAGCTCTGCTTCTGATTTTGCATTGCCCACATCTTCTCCCACCACCACTGGCTTCCAAACTGCTCTCACTGACCACCACTCCTCACAGTGAATGTGGTTGATAAAATGGCTGCTAAGCAATTAGTGTCACATCTTCTGACTGAGAGATAGTTGGGTCATATTTATGACTCAAAAGATAAAGTAGATAACACAACAGGGTCAGTAAACAAAATGGAGTCAGACATTTTACCAGCAGCACTGAGAGGCAGAAAACAGCAGGTATATAATTCTGAATGGACACCATATGCTCTCGAAATGTTCCAAGGAAAGTTTTTCTATCTAAATAGGAAAAAAGTAGATAACCAAGGGAGTTTTAAGTGGTATCAGAAAGTTTGAGGCCAATTTATTTTTTAAAACAAGGTATAAAAAACAGGGCAAAGCAGGAAGGAAAATGTTGTATAAAAAAGAAATATAATTATAGTGTGCAGTTGGGTTCAGTTGTAAGCAGTTTGGCCAGCACTAATAGCATAAACACTGAATAGTCACCTGACATTATTACATCACAATGCTGTATTGGTTGAGTAGAGGAGATGTATGTGTGAGTGAGAGTGTGTAAGATATTTAAATATTTATTTTTATGTTTAGCAGTCAATATGCAATATTTAATATTAAAAATTAAACAGAAGAGTATAACTTTCTCACTTAGAAATATGGATATATGGAGATATGTACGTGTATGTTTATATACTGAATATGTATGTTTATTATTATGCACTAAAAGCATTGAAAAGTATGGTCACTGGGAAGCATGAATTCCATTAGATAGCTGCTTGGAGGATGGCTCTTTTTCAGTATAATTTTTATTATTAATTTAACTTTTAAATGCATTTCCTTATTTTATTTTAATAAAAATCTTTAATTTAATGCATGCTTTAAAAAGAGGTAATTTTTCTGCTAACTCCATCAGACAAAAACACTGCCAGCACAGATCACATGCCCAACTCCTCTGTGAACACTCACTCTGACCAGGAGGAGAGGTTATTGATTAGCTAGAAACTCATTATATGTCTGCATTTCTGATCGAAGAGAAGAGGGGAGATCTTTTATTGAAAGGCAGCAGTAAGGTGGGAGACGAGTTCTTCAGACTAATTTGGAAAAAAGGGACACATAGGTAGAATATGTTTGATATTTAAGAAAACATGCTAGCTCCTTAATATATTAAACATTATTTAAACATAGAATATTTCTGAGGATTTAAAATACAGTTAGATAAATGAACCCCATTCTGTGTACAGTAATTTTATAGAGAGATTTCAGTGCAAATTGATTCTTATTTAATTATTCATTTGATTAATCCAAATTCAACATAATTTAAAATTATGCATAAATGTTTCCCAAAGCCAGATATGTAGAAGTTCAGTAAAGAATTATTTGATTTTTAGGTTGACATGGAACAATAGACATTGTAGTATGTCCATTAAAAGTAACCCTAATTATAGAATAACCCCAAGAAAATATTGGCCAAAAATTCCTTTCTTTTTTTTGCCTCTTAAACAATGGCTCTGCTCTAATAGTGCTTAGTTGTCTTTAACTTAATTTGAAACAATTTTGTTAGGTCGTATTGTGACAGCTGTCATATCAAAGTGCATTTAAAAACTTACTCAAAATTGGTAAATTTTTATGCAGCTATTTTAATATTGAAGTTGGAAGAAAATAAGCAACATTTTCGGCATATTATGCTTTATTATTTCAAGAATGGTAAAAACACAACGGAAATGCAACAAAAGATTTGTGTAGTGTCTGGAGAAGGTGCTGTGACTGATCAAATGTGTCAAAAGTGGTTCGCAAAGTTGCTTGGTACTATTAACATTTTGACCAAATAATTCCTTGCTGTGGGGCTGTCTTTTGCACTGGAAGATGTTTAGCAGCACCCCTGCCCTCTACCCACTAGAAGCCAATAGCAGAAGATAGCCAACATACTCAAAATATCCAAATCAATAAAGTTATTGGTAAAAATGAAAAATGTGCCTTTTATTTTATGGAAAAATAAATAACGGACTTTTTGGCCAACCTAATAATGTACATCTTGATATTAATAATTTCCATTAAAAGTAAATTAATACATTAAATCTCAGTTGAAATTTTTAGTGAAAATGGTTATAAGTCTTGCTAGTGCACATGTGTTGTGAAACTTCCTCTCATTGATTCCTCTAATTTTTTGTAATGAGAAGAAAAAATAAGTCAGAGGCTATAGAACATATGAAGAACAATGAAAATAAAGAATGTTCTGAAATATGTGACTTGACAGCTCTCTGCTGAGAAGCAGCGTGGAATGATTGTTGGAGTCTCTTATTCAAACCTGTCTATGCCATTCTGAGCTTTAGAACCTCAGTCACTGTACTTGATCTTTCTTCACTTCAGTTTCAACACGTGTAAAGCAGGGATGGTGTTAGTGTCTGTCACAGGGTGGCTCTGAATATTGAGGCAATAAAATATTTAAAGTGTCAGGACAGTGCTTGGCACATAATTAAGCCCTAGCTGCCTAGTGGTTTTCATTACTGCTCTTTTCTTAATCCTTTAGATATGACTTGCTAAGTGCGGTTCTTATATCTCAATGAAATTTTTGTTGTTGTATACCTGAAAAGATTGTGAAGTAGTGTGTAGCTCACTTAATGCTATTGTTTTGGATGTTACTGATGATTAATTTTCCATCTTTAGTGTCTGACCCAGAATCTTTTATTCCTGTAAAATATTAAGCTCATACAAACAGAGAATGGGGGTGGGTAAACATCAGTTAGTTGGCACTTAAAATAAGTAAATTAAAGGAGCTGATACTCAGAAGAGAGGTGTCGCTCCTAAGTTTGTGTCTTAAAATATCATCTAGAATCATTTCCGCTAGCTTCATTCTTGGACAGATCAGCAAACTTGCCTTTCAAAGGCATTTTTAGGTGCTTTTTACTACAATCACAGTCCTTCATAGACATAACAGCTGAATCTCACCTGCTTTCTTTGTTTTCTTTCTCTCTCTCCAATCAGCACCTTCTAATTGCCAGCACAACACGAGGACAAGGACATGGGATTGCAGGCTACTGAAACTGACACATACCTATCATTTCATGTTTGCTTATTTAGAAAAATAGATGCAATGTGCTAAATTGAATACAGCACAAAAAATAATGAGATCCTAAAACATTAAAATTGCTAAGAATTTTAGATACTGTTTGCTGCTGCCCAAATGTTTTCCAAAAGGCAACATAGTCTGCAATGGTTTGAATACCTAGTAAATAACAGAACCAGAAACAGTCTATTGATCTTTAGAATCCAATCTGCGCACAACTTTTTACCATGTTGCACAACTGAGTTGAGACATACAGTACTATGTCTTTAATTGTTTTAATTTTAAGTATAAGAAAAAACACAATTCTCTGTAACAAAGATTGCTTAGATTACTAATATGAGTAAGATAACCCTGTCTTTTTGTGTCTTATTAATCATACCCTTCTGGCTACTTATTTCTTTAAATAACCAAGAAAAACACTAATTTAATTAGGTAACCTAGTGTTGGTGAAAGTTCCTCCCATGATTCCTTAAATTTTTGTATCATGTGTCTCATATATCTTTTCCTTGCCATTTCAAACTAGGCCTAAGTTATGCCCAAACTTTGTTCCGTAATTTGAGCATAATCATGTCTGTGTACAAATTCATCCAACCTTAACTATAATGGTCCTTTTAGTTTCTAGAAAGTGAAACTAATATCTAGTGATCACAATCTAACTTTAAGAGAGCAAAAAATCTGTAATACTGCTGAATTACAAAACTTTTTGCTCTTTCTAATGTATCTATCCTAAATTAGAACTATATTACTTTAATTGTATTGCTTTCATAGAAGTGCCTTCAATTGATTAGTTTAAATAGAATCTATTGGATTGAATTTATTTCTTGGAAAGGTTAGAGATCAGTATGTTGTCAATCATGCATTATTTGATTATGGTAGTTGAACTCAGAGGAAAAACTGATATATATTCACTGTTATTGTATCTATAGGGAACAAACCATCTCTCAATCTCCCATTAGGTATTTGTAGAAGATATTGTAACATCTGCTTCTTCTGAGTCACATGATTTCCTTTTGTGTTATACTTACCATCCTTCATTCTTAGTGAATTGTAAAATGGGTCATTATTAGCCACATACATTAATAGAACATCATATATAGAAGAAAACTCATATTTTACCTTAAATATTTTAGAGAAGACTTATATGTGTCTAACACAGCATTTATAGCCTCTAAGACTATTTTTGTTTGCACTCAAACCACATTTTTCTATAAAGCTGAAAATGTATTTATTAACACCGCCTATGATCTTTGATTTATTTACAAATACAGAGATAATACTAACAAATAAAATAATAATAATAGCGACTAATGGATCACCAGCAGTGTGCTTTCATATTATATGTCTTATCTCTAATAATCAAAATATCCCTGTAAAATAGTTATTCTTAACCCCATTTTACAAATACGTGCGCTAAAACAAGAAGGTTAAGTACTTTCCGCAAAGTTTCAGTAAAGATCTCTCAGAATTTAAAGCACTCCCTTCACTCCATTATATCTTCTTTGACATATAATAATTCTTTGAACACTCTGGATCTTTTGAGGAGAGGAGAATAATTGGAGTAGTAAAGGAAGGCTTCTGGGGTCAGTGAGAAAAGCTTCTTATATATTCTGATCTCTCCACCTTCTCATTTTCTTCTTTTGTTCTTGTTGATTTTTCTGCTTTATTTCTTCCTAGTTTTTCAATGATCACACTTTCATTTTGCTTTGACTTACTACCTGTTCTCCTGGTGGGCTTCCAAGGAGTGGAACTTCCACCATTATTTCACCTCAGTAAAACAGCTGTGGCCCTTATCCCTATAAACCTGCAAAGCACTTCAGTGCAAAAGACTGGCTCAGAGGAGATCACAGGAGATAAAGGTGTAGGCAAATGGGGGTACACGCTCTTTGTTCATCTTACTTTATCTCCCACTTAAAGAAAGATCAAGATGATAACTTTCTGAACCTTTAAGTGCTTTTCATGAGATAAATGTCAAGGATTTCTGTATATGGCTTTGGTGCAATTAAGTGTTATCCTTAATTCCTCCCTAATTTTTGCAATTCAATTAAATGTTCCCATCATTCCTCTGAATGATTCCAATTGTCACTAAGGAGGAGCTCCTCCATACTCTAAGCCTATTTCTGTCAAGAAGGCACAGTTTATAAACTCTGTGCACCTTTGCTGTTTGTCTTTTTACCCTTTCTTGAAAATAAAATATCCATACAAAAAGTACACAAATTATAAATCTATAACTTGAGGAACTGTAGCAAAGCGATGATATCTATGCCTTCAAACCTAGGTCAAGAAATAGGTCCAAGGAGATATCCTCTTGCTTCTTACAATGCAGTACACCTTTAGATTTCCTTTCAAAGGTTAATATCTGCAGAAATATTTTTACAAAGTTATTTTGTTAAATTATGAGGTTTTTAATGCATTTATATATGTGGCATCAAAACATGTCACAGGTAAGTGGGGGTAAATATGAACGTAGTAGGTCATGTGTTCATAATTGCCCAAGCTGAGTTATGAATTTATGGAGATGCATTACATCACATACTTTTGAAATTATTTGCGTTTCCATGATTATAATTATTAAAATATCAAAGATATGAATTATGTAAATTATATATGTTGCCTCAGCATATATCAGTAACATCACCATTCAGTGTTATGTAAAGACAGTCATTCACTAGTTCCTATTACAGCTCTCTAGTTTGCTCATCTCAAAACACTTAACTAATAGATGTTCTTCCTCTTTGTCTGGAATAGGGGCTCATTCTACAATTTCTGGCTGTCTTGGGGAACAATGTAGGTGAAGTAGTACACATCAAAATAGTGCTGCATCCCCATCTAGAGGTTGAGGTGATAACTGCAAACTCCCTCACTTCAATGAGCCTTTCAAATATAAGCTTTCAAGTTTGAATATACGTAGCTGTTTATATGACTGTGGAAAAATAACTTGTTTGCCATTGCTTTCTATCCAGTTGAGTATCCAGAAAGAGATTATAGCACAAAGCAGGAGCCACTTGCATTTACAGATGGCAAGGGGAAGCATAACTCATAGAGTCATATACTAGCAGCACTACAGCATGTTTCTACCAAAGATGAGCTTCCTGCATGTCAGACAAGCCACCTACACAAGGACCACATTGGTGTCAGTATTTTTTAGCACATTGTTGATAATGAAATCTATGTTGAACTGAACACGAATGGCTTTTATTTTCTCTTGGCACTCAACGTCCTACACCAATTTGCATTTGACCGTTTAGCCTACTCTCTTCTCTGGGTAGGCGTGACTAGGGGAATAGAGCAGAAAATATTCTTAGGACTTATGAGAATGTTTATATTTTTACCCCCATTGTTATGCTAGCAACAAGTAACATCCTTGTTCATCAAGAGGGAGAAATCATTGACAAAGGGTGTGTAAGATGAAATGTCATATTATTATTTAATCATATAATTAATATTATGCAATTATTCAATTATTTATGTCCACAATTATGACATACATTATTAATGTGAAATCATTGGTTAAGCCCAATGATTTGTTTTTACCTTTTTTATTCAGTAAATGTGTACTGAACTCCTTCTCTGTACCAAAAACTGTGAGAAAACTCTTTCTTGCTAGAGAGCCATAATCTAGAGTGAGTCATACAGAGTGCATTTAAAGTGTAATAGGAAATTAGAGTGATAGAGTTTATTTTTCTTGGGAAGGTAGGAAAAAGCTTTGTGTAAAAGGTGTCATCTTGAATGATGAATACAAATTGTTACGCTAAAGTGTAGACAAGGATATTCTGGACAGAACAAAAACATACTTATTAAGAAGATTTTAAAGGCATTGTTTGTTGAAGTAAGGAGCTTAGGTAGTAGCTGCTTAAAAAAGAAATAGTTGATCCCTTGCTCCTCTTCTTCTCCTTCTGGTATTCTGGGTTTGAATCCTGGTTAGCCCACCAATATGTGAGACCTTGGGTGACAAATTTAGTTAAGCTATAGGTGGTTTCATCACCTATGAAAGAGATAATAATAACACTTATTCATTGAGATGTTTGCATATTAAGCAAGTTAATATTAATGTAACACAGGGTATAGTGTCTGGAACAAATTAAATGGAATAAGGGCATTTTATTAAATAAAAACTAATCATTTTATTGTAGTTTTCCATGGCCTCTGTCAACATGTATGAAAGGAAAGGAATCCACTCTGACATTTTCATTGCAAAAATATAAAGGATCAATTTTCTTATTAATATATTATGATAATTGTTATCTATTTTAATCCTAGAATGGTAAATGAATCCCAAAAAACAAAAATCATGTGGGTGTTTCTGCAGTCTTCATTCTAATCTTAACTGTATGATAGCTTGCCTTTTAAAAAAGACCTTTTTAAAATTGTTGAATTTGTTTTTGTGTTTAATCTGTAGGGAAGGTCATAAGAAAAACATTGACAGTCAGGGACATCCAAACAAACTGTCACAGTATATCCCCCAGTAAAGCTTGAAGAATTTAACATCCGATGCGACAGTCATTCCAGTAGTAGTGAGAAATGTCACTTTTCAGTTTGTCCTGAAATAATGGCAACAGTGTAAATGAGAAGGGGGATGTAAAAAAATAGACTCATGATGCACATAATGTTTATATTCTGTGTTACATGTTATTACTTAAGTTACTTTACTGAAATCTGAAAGACACACCTATCAGATGCTTAAAAGACCTGGATACTCAAACAGTAGTCCTTAGTCCAATAGTTTTGACCTCAACAGGCTTTATCCCAGATCATTTGAATTACAGTTTAAAATGCTGAATTACAGTCAGCATTTTAACAAGAGTCCCAAATGATTTTTATAAGTTTTGAGAGTAACTGAATAAGGACACCTGGAAATAACTAATAGATTAACAATAAATCAAGTTGTTGGAGAATAAACACAAAACAAACGACCGTCCTTCTAGTTAGCACCGTTTCACTGAATTTCTGAAACAAACCTACTTTATAAGTATAAAAATTATACTTAATTTTATTCCACAAATATTTCTTAAAGACCTCTTTTGTGCTAGCCACTTCTTATGGGTTCTAAAGATACAGTGTAGAACAAAATCAGCAAAGGTCTTTATTCTCTTGGGTGATGGTTTTAATGCTTTCCAAGAAAGCTAGAGGAAATTTTTATTTAAGAGCAAAAATTTTAAAAAGTGGGCTTCTCTAGACACGTAGCATTTTCCCCGAAAAGCTTTGACTGGTTCGTTTCTTGTATAGTCTCGTTAAGATTCAGTTGCTGCTTAGACCTGGCTCAGCTTCTGGGACCGGACTGCCTGGATCCAAATCCTTGCTTCCTTATTTGTGGCAAAACACTCAATCTTCCTCTTCCTCAGTTTCCTCATCTGAAAAGTGGAGGAAATGGTATTGCCTACTTTTAGGCACTGTTGTGAGAATCAACAGGATTCATGTACACATAGCACTCAGGGTGGCTCCTGGCGTTTGAGGAGCACTGCGGAAGTGTGAGAGGTCGTTACCATTGTTGTTGGTTGTGAAAAATTAGTAGCGGCACCTTTCTCTTCTTTGAATATGAGTTTTAAGAAATTAGTTCACATTCTGCTATCTCTGGTAAGTCTGTGGTGAAAACTAGTCACCAGTGGATTTTGAAATGTTTCCATTCGTTAAGCAGTGGTTAGTGTCGACTAGACGTTGATGCAGGAGAGAAACTTCCATAGTTGTTATTGTAGGCTGAAAACCTGAACACGCAGATACTGGCTTTCAAACCTTTTTTTTTTTTTCCTGCATTGTTCACAGTTAGAGATCATTTATTTTTTTTGTGCTCTGCACAAAGAAAGTGAATGTGCCCATCTGATTTCCTTGGAACCTCACCCATGTGTCCAAGCTCTTATTCTTTAAATCTACTTCCTTACTAGTGTAGCTTGTTGGCAAATGAGCAGGAAGTTAATCCTTGCTCACCTTGGTTTCTTTTCTTATCATTCCATGAGTTTTAGTGAAATCTCTCCAAGTGATGACTTTTTCCTTTTAAGTAGTATAATAATCAAAAGCAAACAAAATCAGCCAGGCCATTTAAGTAATCACATAATGATTCCATGCATAGGAATTGCTTCTCCTTCTTGTACAAGTAGAAATAGGATTTCTGTCAGTTAATTCACATTCCTTATTTATTCTTCAAATATTTGGACTATTTATTTCTGATGTAGCTGTTGCTTGAAATCAATAACTTACAGAATAATATGAACCAGTTATGTAACATATACAATTGTATGTGTACAAATCCACCACGGTCGGGGTTTGGCCAACCAGATCCCCATTCCCTGTCCCACTCCCCCCTGGTCACTGTGACACCCAAAGCACAGCATTTCGTATCTTATTGCCATACCTTTGTCTATAGCAGTGGTTCTCAAAAGTGTGGTTTAGAATATCCTTTTCAGGACATCTATGAGGCCAAACTGTTTTCATGACACTACGGAGTTGTGTGCCTTTCTCAATCTAATTTTCTTATGAGTGACCAGTGAAGTTTTCGAGAGGCTACATGTCACAATAGATCAAAAGCAAATATGAGAATCCACTTGAACACCATTAAAAGAGACAGAGAAATTTTTTAAAATGTCACTCTCCTGATTTTGTCTTTAAAAAGTTTTTCAATGAAAATGTTTTTATATTAACATTTAATGAGATTATTTTAATGAGTTGATAAAAATAAATGTTTCTAAAATGTTCTTAGTTTTCATTTATGTAGCCCAGTAAATATCATTAGATTTAAAAAAAACACATGTAAACAAAAGCTTTTGGGGGGTCCTCAGTAATTCCTAAGAGCATAAAATTGTCCTAACTCCAAAATGACTAAAACCATCTGAACTACACTGTTTCTTTAGCATGAGTGGGACAAGGGAGAAGGTGGTACATGGCATGTACTCATTCCTCTCATATACTCTCTGACAGTTATTTACCCTGTCCAAAGTTTTACCTTTGCAGTGTGGGAGGGAAGGAGAGCAACAGAGTAAGCCAAAGAAAGTATGAGATGCTACGTGGGTACATCTCTTTTCTAGATAACGAGGTGCCTATTGTATGGCACACGATAACATGGCATATTTTACCTGACTTAGTAAAACAAACAGAATAACTAAACTAATTGTGACAGTGACTGATTCTGTGAAATACTTAAAGAAATGTTTTTGAATTTTAATATGAGTCCAAATCCATTGCATTTTATGGCAAAGAAATGAACCAGTCTTGATGATAGGACCTCTTCTAAGTCATTGTCTTCTTAGTGACCAAATCAGGAATCAAAAGTCAAGTTTTGGGTCCCTAGTTTTATTATACTGATATGTACCTCACACAAGTGAATATTTATCCATGTTTTCAATCAGGACAAATTATGTCTATAGTTACATAGAACTATATATGTAAAACTATTTCTCTGAGTAAAAGACAAAAATATGAACTAATAAATATGAAAAGGAACATCGGAAAATATAAATGTTGGTATTTGGCAAAAGGTTAGATACAGAGGTTCAACTTTAACTTTCAAAATAACATGCAATTCTCCCTGTAATTTTGGCAAATCATTCCATTAGCCTATAATACCCTTCATGTGGGGATCTTAAGGTTCTTACAATTATACCTCAATTTTTAAAACCATATCATTATCCAATCATATAATAGAATACATTGATATAAATCACAATATCCCCTGTTGTACATTAAAATAGTGAAGCAGAATAATTTAAGCAAATTACTTATAGAGTTAATATATGTTAAATATGTTTAATTACACTACAGAACTTAGTTCACTGCAGCACACACAATTATTTTTAATTATAAAAACAGGTATTTTGAAGATTTATGTTCAACCCATTGCACTGCTAGTTAATACCACTTTTCTTCATTGCTTCCAGACATAAACTGAAGAACACATTTTAATTATTTGTGCGAGAATAGTCTCCGTACTGAAAAGCTCATGTATATTTCAATGTTAACATTCTCCAGGATTTAAAAGCTACCAAATGCTTGTTGGGCCTTATCTAAAATACATACTTATTACCAAGAGATGGTAAGGAAACTAACAAAAGAATCAGATTAAAGATGCAATAATATTTACATCTCAGGAGTAAAACTGGAGGGATAAAAAGGAGGACAGCAACTTTTGTTTTAATTATAAGCTTTCCTTTATTACTTGACTTTTAGTCATATAAGTATTACCGTCATTAAAAAAATAAGTGTAAGAAGATGCAAACATACATACATAATAGTAAGGAATAGTGGACACCCACAATCTTTCAGGTACAATGTAGTTCTGTTACTTTGATTCGTGTGTAGAAAGGATGGCTGAAGAGTGAATGTTCAAATGTTAAAGACCAATCTAATAATATAAATAAATATAAGAATTTCCAGATTCTAGGAAAAATACTCATTTCATTGGTTATTTTTTCACATTGTGGTATTCAGTATTAGTTTTATAATATATAAACACATATGGGCAACAAAACCCATCTTAGCCAGCACATTTCAATAATAATAAAGCAGTGAAGCGACTGTTCATAGCAAAGTGCAAGTTTACCAGTGGCCTATGCATCTGCCTCGTGTGTCCCAACCCTCAGTCCTTGGAGTTGCAAGTCCTGATGCTATACTTATACAGAAAACAACAGACCCCGTGATAGAAAAATGCATTACCCAATGAAGCTCAGAAACATATAATTTTGACGAACTACTTTATTTAGTGACATTATCCTACTATTAAATAAATAATTCTTTTGAGCATAGAATGCAAATAAGTAAATAAAATTTCAGATTACAGAATTTTTTAATGTAGTGTGTGTTGTGCTTTTCCTAGTGCATATTGTACAAATGGTGGAATATAATAATCAAACAAAATACAGGATATTTTTTATAATTTTTATATTATAAAATCTGCAGTGTTTCCACTGTTTAATTATATCCGAAGAATCCTCAGCCACCAATTCAAAAGAATTTATACACCCCCGTGTTCTTAGCAGCCTAAGGGCCCAACCATAGAGGAGTGGATAAAAAAAACTCTAGTACATTTACACAATGGAATACTATGCAGCAGAAAGAATGAAGGAATTCTTGCCTTTTACAACAGCATGGATGGAACTGGAGGCTATTATGCTAAGTTAAAAAAGTCATTCAGTGAAAGACAAATACCATATGATCTCGCTTATAAGAGGAATCTAATGAACAAAATAAACTAATGAGCAAAATAAAACTAGAGGCATGGAATGACAGAACAGACTGACAGCTGTAAAAGGCTGGGAGGGGGGAGGCAGGGACTGATTCAAAGAAGGTGAAGGGATTGGTCAAAGAACATACATGAAGGACCCTGGACATGGACAACAGGTGTGGGGATTGACTATGGAAGTAGGGGGCAGGCTGGGTTGATGGAGGGAAAGGGGAAAATATTAGGACAACTGTTAGAGCATGAACAATAAAATATTTTTAAAAGAGAAAAATAATACTAAGCTGAAAAATATTTGAAGAAATAATGGCTCAAACTCCTCAAATGTGGTGAAAGATATAAACCTATAGATTCAGGAAACTGAGCAAACCCTGAACAAAATAAACTTTAAAGAACTGACACTCAGACAAATAATCAAACTTCTAAAATTGAAGAAAACAAAGAAAAACTTTTGAGAACAGAGAAAAACAATTAATTGCTAATTAGAGAATAATGATTCAAGTGACAGCAAATTTCTTCTCAGAAACCTGAGGGACAGAAGAAACAGGCAAACATTTTCCAAGTCCTGAAAGAAAAGCATTGTCAACCCAGAATTCTTTATTCAGTAAAAAATATTTTCAGGAAAGAGGTGAAGAAATACTAATAGAATTTGTCACCAGCAGATCTTCTCTACAAAAAATTAAAAATGGCTAAAAGAAGTTTTCAGACACAAAGAAAATGATAATGAAAGGACATTTGGAACATCATGAATGTGAAAAACAGCAGTGAAATTACATAGATTACATATTGTACATTATTGAAGTGACAAAATTATAGTGTTAGACTACAGATCAGTGATTACAAGGGGGTTAGGGTTGTGTGTAAGTGTGATTATTAAAATGTAGCCTAAAGGGAAAAAATTTAAAAATAAAATAAAATATGTTTTTTCAGATAGATCACTGCACTCAACATGCTACTAATACACAGAAAGTTCTTGGAATTAACCCACAGACATTGCAATATTAACTAAGGGATTTTATACATAAAAGAATACTAAACTAAAGTAAACGTGCAATTTAATGGAATGTTAAAAATGCTTAAAGACTGATTCAGTTATCAATGAAAATTTACTATAAGAAGAATGTAAAAATAATACTAGCACATTATTTATTTGCTGTCCTTATCCCCAAATAGGTTTACCCTGAATTCTATTTATTCTACTTTGCATGATTAAAGGTAGTTGATTTTTCTGTCTGAAGAATTTCTGAACAAGAGTATTATCTTCTGATGAAGACAAATCTGTATTAATCTGTTTTGTGAAATCTCATCATCCCACCATTCTTTATTGTTCTCTTCCCTATTCATTGCCTTGTTGAATTTTATACATTAGCTTTTTAACAAGGTTTTTTCTCACCTATTCCTCCACTGCATTTGGGGCTTTTGACCATAGAGCATCTGGAAATGATTTATTATTGTTATTGTGTCAATTGGTCGATATTACTGTGAAAGTGGTTTTTGCAGAGAAATGTGTTTCTAAATTCTCTTCACATAATTATCTTTCTTTTTTAATATAGTTAAACACTGAATATGAACCTCTGATTAATGAAAAAGTCTCCAGTGATCTCACGGGCCTCTACTGAATTATGCTATTTTAATATCAGTGTACTTTCTTTTTGTTCTTGCATACACTAAGTGCTTTTATCAGTGTTTTGTGCATAGTAGGCATTTTTTAATTATTTGAAAATTATTTCCTCTTTCCAATTGTCACAAAATGATGTAATAATCCCGTGATTAGTGATAACAAATACATTTGCAGCACTTCCTATGCCAAGCTCTGCTTTAAACACTTTGCATACATGTTAGCTGATTTAATCCTCACAATTCCCTATTGTAGATATTAATCTTATCACATTTTACAGGAACTGTGCAAAGAGAATAAATAATTAGCTCAGATCCAGACAAGTAACAGCAGTATTTTGAAATCAGGCCATTGGACACTACCACTTATCTTATGTAATACTACCAATTCTCGATGAGGAATGAATCCTCCTGAAAATACTTACCTCTAGTAGAGGGTCTCAAAGACTTAGTTTTGTGTTGGTGAAGTAAAATCAAACACACACATGATAAAATGTACACACATCCTCAAAGTAGTGTTCTCAAATATGATTGGGGTACAGTACAGGGATACATTAAGATGAATGACTGGGGATGGAGGAAAATATTAGAATTTGTTTTCTTTTATTATATTTGTTAATTCTGCTTTTTTAATTTTGGGGGTATTTTCTGTGATTTTGGTAAAACATAATATAGTATAGTAGTATATTTATATAACTCATATATAAATAATATACAAGTATGTGGTAACTTTATACTTTTAAAATATTTTATTAGTATATTAGCTATAAAGTTTGGAAATAATCATCTTATAGAAAGTACCCAGAATTTAGAGAAAAATAACATTTATGGCAATAACGCATATGTCAGTCAGTCTCTGGTAGAATATTTAAGAGTAGTTTTTGTTTTATTTTTTTCCTTCAGTTTTCTAAGTCTCCATTTCTCATCTATGTAATGAGAATATTAAGTACTTTATAGTTTTATTGTGATGACTAAATGAATAAAATGTGAATTTTTTAAAGCATAAATCTACATAATGGCTCATTTCTCAAGTATTACTCACCAACCCTTTGAAATGGCATTGTGAGTGTCTGGGACAAGCCCATACGGGAGAAATTTTTATATAGGGAAGCTTCTGGACCCCTTTCTGGTAAAGTCAGACAATTTCTAGGAGACAGATAATCTAGAGGCACTGTCTCTGCCACTTTACTTCCTGCTGCTGGTGTTTCTGAAATGCATTAATAGGCTTTTAGGAAGCCACACTGGCCAGGCAGATTTGAGCTGGGTTCAAACAAACAAATTTTTTTTTAAATCTGAAAAGGAAAAAAGTAGTTTTCTTTTTTCCTTAAAGGTCCACCTTTGAAAATCAAAAAGGGAAGTTAACTGAGTTAATAATTTGACATGTGACTGTATCCAGGTAATTGATATTAATATTTTTTTCTGAAAGTGTCCACACAATTCCCGATACGCTTTTTAATGTATTATCTAATACTATTTTAGATTTAGCTTAGTAGGCATGGACAGTAAATTTCTACTAACAGTATTAACTTACATTTTAATATCTCAAACCTGCATATTTATAGTTACATATGTATAGGAGTTTCTTCTATTTTTATACTTTCTATAATTAAATATAAAACTTGTTCATATTAACATATTATTGAACCTGAGAAGTCAGAGTATTTTGAATATTTCCCAATTTTATTTGACTAAGAAAACATTTTGGATTTTGCTTTTTTCCTAACATAGCAAGGAACTAAAATTTACTAAATAAGATGGAAAACATCAAGGTACACATTTCTCGTTCCTAAGTTCTTCAATAACTAAAATCAGATTATTATAAAATGCAAAAATAGAAATAAAATTTTTGCAGATTTGTATTTTGCCAAAATAACTTCATTATTTTACCAAAATAAAATTTGTCACAATATAAATATATAATTATATATAATTCTAAGATTCCTGGAATTATTTTCTGGATTATTTAACTAATAGAAATAATATAATATATTCATAAGCCTTTCAACAGAAATCATACATTGATTTAATTAGCAAATTTTAAAAATTGATCTACCCATTGATCTACATAACAATGGGACATAGGTTATGGTCAGAGGAATGTACCATGACCATAGACAAAGTAATATGTTCTATATGCACAGATCTCACACAGTACACCTTACTCCCATGTCCTCCCTTCCTTTTACCCAAATTACTTGATGTGTACCCCATTCCTCAGTGAAAAAGACATGAATATGGGATGGACAAAAGAAAAGACATAATGTCAAACTAGCTGTAGCCTCATATTTCATCAGCTGGGGATTCATGAGCCCTTCCAGCAATGTGACAGACAAGGTATCTCAAACCACCTTCTCAATATGAACTGGATCCAAAATAATTGCTGAATGAGCTATAATAAATGTTCTTGTAAATTCATAGTTGAGAGTCAAAGAATATAAGGAAAATCTCTGAAGAAGATAAATCAAATGTGGCTATTCTGTATACATTTGTCAACACCAGAAATCTAGAGACTTTGGGTTCTAAAGGGTATACAGAAGGCAAGAGACAATAATTGTGTTATTTGGGGATTTCAATCCTAAGCTAGATTGACTCTCATAGGTACTCACACAAAAATGTACATGCACATACATCGGCATTTTAATAATCAAAATTGGAGACATTCTAAACACAGCAACTTAAGTGTCTATCAATATTTATATACATATTGATATACACAGTAATACATCATTAGATGAATTCCAGAAACATAAGGATAAATTGCAAAGTATTCATAAAAGTGACACTATTTATAAATAGCATTAAAAGAGCTAAATACTACTATTTCTCATTTGAATATATTTATATATGTAGGTAGGGCATGGGAATTATAGTAACTAATTGGGTAGCTAATAAATTGAGGAGCTGAGTGGATAATATAATTTGAGAGCATAATACAACCAGTTTCAATTTTATTGATAAGGTTTTATTTTTAAATTAGATTATAAGTATACTGAAGTTCACTTTATTATTTTTGGTATGTTTTAGATATTTAATTATAAGTAAATACATAATTCAATTCATCCCTGAAAAAACCTAGTTCATTTAATTTTAATAGGCATCAATTGTTTTTTGGGGGGTAACTTTCCGATGTAATACAGAAAAAAAAAAAAAAAACTACCCAAATCATATTTTCTGACAAGTGATTGCAATGGCAATTTTCTTTTTTGGACATGAGTTTAAAATAAATAAATTAAGAATTTGATCAATGATACTACGACATCATAAGGTTGTCACAAACTTTAATTTTAAAGAGCTTCCTTTCATTTTGTAAGAGGAAAAAAGTCTTGATTTTTAAAGAGTTTAAACTTTATTTGGACTTTTTATTCTTTTTTATTTATTTATTTTTATTGTATTTTTTCCATTACCACTTAGTCCCCTTATATCCCTCTCCAACCCTAAATTCATCACCCTGTTGTCCATGTCCACCCATCCTTTTTCCTTTTTGCTCAATGCCTCCACCCTCTACCATCCCCACTCCCCTTAGCTGTCATCCTGCTCTCTATGGGTCTGTCTCTATTTTGCTTGTTCTTTCAGTTTGTTCATTAGATTCTACATATGAGTGAAATCATATAGTATTTGTCTTTCTATGACTGGCTTAATTTCACTTAGCATAATGTTCTCCAGGTCCATCCAATGCTGTCACATGGGTAAAATTTTATTCATTTTTACAGCCAAATATTGTTCCATTGTGCAAATTTCCCATAGTTGTTTTATCCAATCATTTACTGATGGATACTTGGACTGCTTCTATATCTTAGTGATGGTAAATAATGCTGTAATGAACACAGGGGTGCATATGTTCTCTTGAATTAGTATTTTGCCTTCCTTCGGATGTACTCCCAGAAGTGGGATTGCTGGGTCAAAAGGTAACTCCATTTTTAATTTATGGTGGTACCTCGATACTGCTTTCCACAGTGGCTACACCAATGCGCATTCCCACCAACAGTGCAGAAGGATTCCCCCTTTCTCCATATCCTGATCAGCACATATTTGTTGAGTTATTGATGGTAGCCATTCTGACAGTGTTATCTCATTACAATTCTGAGGTGATATCTCATTGTGGTTTTAATTTGCATTTCTCTGATGATTAGTGACATTGAGCATCTTATCCTTTGTCTATGGGACATCTGTATGTCTTCTTTGGAGAACTGTCTATTCAGGTCCTTTGCCCACTTTTTAATTGGATTGTTTGATTTTGGGGGGTTGAGTTTTATCAGTTCTTTATAAATTTTGGATATTAACCTCTTATCAGATGTATCATTAATGTATATTAATGACCTTAGACTGCTTCCTCTGGGAGTTTTCACTCATTCCCCGTGCTCTTCAAATCCTCTCTGATGCTGAGGTTGAAGGAAATGATGAGAGTTTGTGGTATTATTGAGGATAGAAGATAGTGGAATTAAAATATTGTTTATTATAATAATGCAAGTAAAGTGTTTGTTCAACTAATATTGATGACTGAAAAGTACTGAAAAGCGAGTAAAGTAAACAAGCTCGGGGATGGTCAAATGACAGGTGAGAAAAAGCATTAGGCTTTGTCATTAGTGGTCTCAGCAGTGGTCCCAGCAGAACTGGATCGTTCTGCAAGTTGTTTTACATTGGTTTTGGTGCACATTTTAGGACTACTTCAACAACATTGACATGACAACAATTCCAAATCCCTTATTTTAAGGTGGAGTGTTTCAAGGGAGATTTTTAAAGGACAGTTTCAAGTATAAAGTTGTAACACAGCTCAGCATATTGGAAATTATTTTTTGAAGATAATGATAATATTTTGGATTCAAGTAAACAGGCTGTTGAAAGTGAATTTTCTGACAATGTTAAGGGCCTTTTAAAAGGAAAATCGCCGTATATACCTTGCCTCACATACGCACTCTGGTGGCTTATAACTTTGAGAGGATTTTACTCAACTCTAAACTATGCTGAATTTTAGTTAATCTTTTATGATTCAAAAGCCACCTAAAGATATTACAGCATTTAAAAATCAGTATTATGTATACTGTACGAGAGAAGTAGAGAAATAAGAACTAATATAGATTTCTCTAGTTAAAATACTGCATAAAATAGGTTTATTCCATTTCGTAAACTCTGTTATTACCTTCAATTGCATAGATGGTACATTAAATATAAATATTATAGTGGTTATGATAAGAGAAATGTGTCATTATTATGTAATCAAATACTAATTGTGAGAAAGGTTTACTTCTAACACCTCAAAATGTGTGAAGATGCAATACAATCAATTACAGTACCTATGCTCTTAGAATTATAAATCCACACACACATGTACAGCTATTAATGCTTGTGATCCATATTTCATTTGTTTAACCTTACATGTAAGAGAATTGTCTGTTTTATATGCAGGACCTCAGTTGCTCTGTCTATAGAGGTGATGTAAAATTTCTTCTTGAATAGCAATAAATCATGTTAATTCAGCCCTAGTCAAATGAAACATGGTAAAGAGGATGAAGAGTGAATAGGAATGAGAATGGTCAAAACAAACTATGATAAAAAGTGGCCCTGTTGAAGTGATGCACTATGCTATTGGGTTAAGTACTTCCAGTTATGAACCAAGACCTCAGATCAGCAAGGGTGTTCATATAATCATAATAATCTATTCATAGCAAAACAGGAGAAACTAATGTTCATATTTTGATTTTGGTACAGCGTTTTCTTAGAAACCCAGTGAATACAACTCAATATGTTTCAAAATGAGGTGAAAATAGGTGAAAATGGACCACCTGCCAAAGATTAATGAGGAACACATGGATTGCATTGGCACTATAAGCAGAGGCCTCAGACTCATGAAATGAGAACTTACCTTACTCAGTCCTCTTTTCACCACGTTCTGTTCTCAAAGCGAGGCTTAGTGAAAGGCGTAAGTTGCTATTCCCCTAAAGAGACTTTCTTATCCATCTTTGCAGACCTGCATTTTTCACCCTCTACCTTCACTTTCAAAGTGCCATCTGGAAAATGAACATGTATATTAGCTTGGATATTTCTTTGCATTTTCTATGCTCCCAAATATTTGTTGCTCGAAAAGCTTAAGAAATTAACAAACAAAGGGAGAAACATGAGGCTTTTTTGTGCCAACGTAAAACAAAATTTTAGGAACCCTCTACTTGACAAATTAAATTTCAAACACCTGGGAGATGCTAACCCCTGGTTTCCCAGTATTATTTCTTGAATAAATTAAAGCTTTTGACCCAAGTCTCTGCACAGTTAAAGGCTAAGGGTCCCAGCCATGACTGAAATAACTGAGTCTAACATGGCTATTTAGTATGCTGTGATCAGTTCATGGCTTCAGTACAATGTCCTTTCTTAGTGGTGAATAAGAGGTTCTATTTGAACAAATCCAGCGCTTTATTTAGAGAGGTTTTGTGTGTGACTCTTAATCTTCATCAAAGTGTAATTGGGCACTGAGAGAAACAGATTGGTTATTGTCGACTGTATGATAGGCACTGCAGAGGGTCAGGAAAAGACATGATTCATTGGTTTTAATAATGTTCAGATAAACCATCCCAGAGAATATCATGTAAAATAAGTATTATATAATAAAAAGGAAGCATTTTAGATAACAGAATTGTTTTTGGAATGCCTACTTCCAAGATAAATTGACTTGGTTCTGAATGCTACTTTTAGTTTATTTGACTGTAATTTTCCATAAAAGGAAATTCTTTGCTGATTAATTGCTGAAACATTTATAAACTGATAAGGCTTTCAAGGTACATTTTTTCCTATGATAAGTATAAAGAGGGAAGAAGTATATTCTGTAGACTTAATGTAATAGGCCTGTTTATTAACCCATAAAGCATGGTCTAATCCAGCCATCTGCAATCGGTGTGTCACAATAGGCATACAGATGTGCCGCAAAAATTTTTAGAATATTCAATGCCTAACTAATTAGTCAGGGGCACTGACCTCTTTTCCCTTCAGGGGTGTCCAACCTTTTGGCACCTCTGTGCCACACTGGAGGAAGAAGAGTTTTCTTGGGCCACACGTTAAATATACTGCAATACGTAATCACAAAAAAATCTCATAACATTTTAAGAAAATCCACAGTTTTGTGTTGGGTCACATTCATAGCCATCCTAGGCTATGCAGGTTGGACATCCCTGCCTTAAATTGTGAAATTTTAAAAAATTACAACAGCAAAATCAACAGGAGTTGTCCATTGTGGATGAATCAAAATTATACCTATTTTTGTCAGATTGGCAAAAAATTGTATTTTCTGGTGTGCCACAGAGTTCTAGTAATTAGTTTATGTGTGCCATGAGATGGAAAAGTTCAAAATTGCCGGTCTAATCCATATTGTGCCATAGCCTATGAACTTGTACCACCCCACAGCTAATTCTGCTTGTCCACCTGCCTTAACAAGCATCATTAGTATTTCTCTTTTCATTATTTAAAGGATAAAGAACCTAAATGCTGAGTTGCTTTGCAGCAACATGATCTTGGAAATTTTCCAGTCTTAACAGAATAAATATCTAATGACATTGAAATCTCATCCACTGTTTTGTTTCCTTTCCCAATCCTCACCATATTAAAGATACAAGGTCTGTACAGAAGGTGTCCAGCCATGTAATATGAAAAATAGAGACATTTACTGAAGAAGATACAAGAAACAAGTACATAGGACAATGATGCCTCAGTGCCCTTTAAAGTAGGCACCATGGGACCCCACACAGTTCTCCCAGTCATCATCAATTGCCCCATTATATTTTTCTGAATCTCATCGACAGTCTAAACTCTCTTCCCTTTCAAAGGTGGTTTTAGTTTTGTGAAAAGTCAGCAGTCACAGGGCACCAAATCTAGGTATTAGGAGGACTGAGTCACCTGAGTGATTTGATGTTTCACCAAAAAACTCTGCACGAGATGTGACTCATGAGCAGGCACGTTGTCATGATGAAGCTGCCAAACCTCAGTTGCTCATAGCTGTGACCTTCTGAACCATCTAGTTTCCATGGAGGAATATTCAAGCTTAATGAACAATTTGATGCAAATTCATTGCTCTATGTACTCAGTCATTTTGAATGCAACGGCCACACAATACACATGCTCAGTCAATGGCATCTACGACCCCCTCCACAGACCAGTACAGTGAAGTCGTCATTGTTTATGCATGCTCATTCCAGTCCACTCTCCTTGGCTGCCAGGTTACATGGATGTCACACAAACCACTACTGTTATATTAACAATGGCTGGGCGTTTTGAGGCAGACCTTCATATACAGGTTTATTCACTATAAGTGAAAGAACTATATTAAATAAGATCCCCTCCACGAAAGAAATGATAGACTTGACTTCATTAAAATTGAAACCTTTTGGTCTGTGAACATAAGTGTGAAAAAAATGGCCAATAAACATGTGGGAAGATGCTCACATTATTAGCTATTAGAGAAGTGCAAATCAAAACTGTAATTAGATACCATTACAAACCCACTAAAATGCTTGTAATTAAAAAGACAGATGATAACAAGTATTCATGAGGATGTGGAGAAATTGAAATCCTCATATATTTGTTTGTGAGGATATATGGTACATCAACTTTGGAAAACAATTTAACAGTTTCTCTAAATGAGTAACACAGAGTTATCATATAATCCGGTGATTTTACTCCTAGGTTCACTCATGAGAAATGAAAACATATGTCCACAAAAATGTGTACACAAATGTTTATAGCTTGGCTGCATTTCTTTCTGGGAGCCCTAGAGTAAATTTATCTCCTCGTCTCTTTCAGTTTCTGTAGGCTGCCTGAATTTCAGATGCACAACTCTTATCTTCAAAGCCAATCATGATAATGGCTGGTAGAGTTTTATCATTCAGATTCATACCCTTCTGCCTCTCTTTCTCATTTCAAAGGACCCTTGTCACTGCACTGGATAAACCTGAATAATGCAGGATCGTCTCCACCATCTCAAATCAGCTGATTAACAATGTAGTTCATTCTGCAACTTTAATTCCCCCTTTGCCATGTAACATAATGTATTCACAGGTTCTAGGATTTAGAACATTGGCATCTTTGGGGAGCAATTTTTCTGCCTAGCAAAGATGATTCGTTTTTTTCTATTCATTTTTATAATTTCCAGATGATCATTTTAAAATTAAGCCTCAATTCAATAGATGTTGCTAAATAAAAATGACCATTTACCCTTTCTCATGTCTTCAAATATTCATAAATTAATTTTTAAATTAATGACCTATTTAAAAGACTCAAAATATTTAAGAACATGGGAAAATCCATAATATATCAAACAGAGAGGTCTAGGTACATGCCTGTGTGAATAAGTGTTTGTGAATATTACTATTTAGTAAGTTATTTATTCAGAAAAAACAGATAGGAACATAGACCAACAATGCTGGCTGGAATGGTTTATCTTTGGGACTGGAATTAAAACTACATAATGTGTGTGTGCATATTTTGTGTGAATATGTGCACATGTGTATTTATGCATTTCCATATTCTAGTAACTGAATTTCACTCTTATTGTTAGACAAAAAATATTAAAGAGATTTTGAAATTGAAGAAATAATACACCACATGCTATACATGAATGAATGAGTTAACCAATTTTTGCTTTTTAATAGTATGTGCAAAAGGTATATTTTTAGTAAGGGACAAAAAGGTTGGTCTTGTGTGATATGACTGACCAGGAATGTATTATTAAGAAGGATTCAGAGACCCTGTCATTGCTCAGATGGAAAGAATTGGGACTGCAGTGATGAATGCTATGCATGGGCGAGTATCTTAGTAGTTGCTGTATGTGCTCATCACTACTGTTTTCAATCAGTAATGTTCTAATTTATACCCCAAACACGATTTTTCCAACACTCCTTTTGCCTAAAATTAAACGGTGCTTTAAAAGATCTAGATAACATTTCACATTAAGAAAGAGGATCATAGGCATATGTGATTGGCAGTTTTAGAAAATTTACAGTTAGAAGCTCAAACTGATCTTAATATTGCCTCATAAAAAGTAATGGAAGAAAAAAAAACTAGATAAAGAAATGCATTCATGAAAGACAGGATTGGTCTGGACTAGCCCTAGCGGAAGGCATAAGAGTATAAAGAGAGGCAGGAACAAGGAAGAGAAGCCAAAATCAACGGGGTGGTCTGCAGCTCATGGAAGTGAAAATGGATGAAGACTTGTAGGGCGGGTATATGCTACAGTGAGGAAAAAGAGAATTCTCTTTTTCCCGCATGGCTAGGATTTGGCCACCTTTCGGATATAAGTATTTAAAAGTTGTCTTTATTTTGATATCACAGTTATGCAGCACATAAAACTATAACTCTATTGCAGGATATCAAACAAATTGAGAATCAGACAGATGGACATACCCCAGCTCAGTCAGAGTGCAACAGCTCTATAAGGTTTCTATAAGAATGCACATTCTATGGAATTACAGTATCTCTTGATTTCAGGTCTACACATGTGCATCAGTTTTTTTGTTTTTATTGTTTTTTTGTTTTTTTACTATTAACTTCAAATGTAACCCAAGAACCGCAAAGCAACATGCCCCCTCATTTCACCAGGTCAGCTACAGAGATGGACAAAAAGTGTTCTCAAATACTATTTTCAACTCTAATTCTTATGACACTTAATTTAGAATGGAAAAGAATAATGGCTGATCATCAATTTTTTTTAAACCTGATCATTGAATTTCTTTTTTCAACCTATCTATTCAGCTATACTTTATATTTCTGGAGCTCTAATATCACTTGTAGTTACAATTATATTATCATCTTATTAAATTACAGACTGTATTCTATTGCATATTGATTTAAGTTACTATGTCATGTGTTTTTATACTTGTACAATCTTTATTGTTTTTGATATCTTTTACACTTTTAAAATTTTTAGACATTCATCAGGTAATTGGGCAATTGATTGATACACTTAAAACATGAATTGAGTATTCATAATGAACAAGGTATTATGTTGAATCCTGGGGATAAAAAGCTTAAAAGACTTCTATTTTTCTTTCAAGAATAATTTTTACTTTTATTTTATATTATTTTTTGATGGAGAATTGTGTTTATTTCAGTTTTTATATTTTCTTTTAAAATTAACATATACTTCTTTTTTTAAAATTCAAAAAGTACAAAAGTGTTAAAAGTAGAGGGAAAAAGACCTACTTTGGCATCTACCTCACCCAGAATCCTCCAGGGGATTATGTTTTCCTTCTTTTATTTAAAATTATATTTTATTCATTATGCTGTTATAATTGTCCTCTCTATGTTCTACCACCTCCCAGCAACCCCCACTCCCTCAAGCAATTCCCCCACCATTATTCATGTCCATGGGTCATGCATATAAGTTCTTTGGCTGCTCCATTTCCTATACTGTACTTTACATCCCATGGATATTCTCTATCTATTTGTACTTCTTAATCCCCTCATCTCTTCACCCATGTCCCCGAACTCCCTCCCACCTGGGAACCATGAAAATGCTCTCTGTATCCATGGTTCTGTCTGTTCTTCTTGTTTACTTAGTTTTTTTTTTAATTCAATTGTTAATAGATTTGTATTTTTTGCCTTTTTATTTTTCATAGTTTTGATCTTCTTATTTTTTTAAGTAAGCCTCTTTAACATTTCATATAATAATGGCTTGATGATGATGAACCTCTTTAGCTTTTTCTTGTCTGGGAAGCTCTTTATTTGCCCTTCGATTCTAAATGATTGCTTTGCTGGACGGAGCAATCTTGGCTGTAGGTCCCTGCTTCTCATGATTTTGAATATTTCTTGCCAGTCCCTTCTAGCCTGCAAAGTTTCTTTTGAGAAATCAGCTGACAGTCTTATGGGCACTCCCCTGAAGGTAACTGACTGCTTTTCTCCTGCTACTTTTAAGATGCTCTCTTTACCTTTAATCTTAGGCACTTTAATTATGATGTGTCTTGGAGTGGGCATCTTTGCATCCATCTTGTTTGGGACTCTGTGCTTCCTGGAATTGCATGCCTATTTCCTTCAACAAATTAGGGAAGTTTCCTTTCATTATTTTTTCAAATAGATTTCCAATTTCTAGATCTTTCTGTTCTCCTTCTGGCACCTCTATGATGTGAATGTTGGACCTCTTGAAGTTGTCCCAGAGGCTGATTATACTATCCTCATATTTTTTGGATTCTTTTTTCTTTTCATTGTTCTGATTGTTTGTTTGTTTGTTTGGTTATTTGCTTTCTTAAGTTCCAAATCGTTGATTTCATTCTCAGCTTTTTCCACTGTACTGTTGTTTCCCTGTAAGTTGTTCTTTATTTCGATTAGTGTATCCTTCTTTTCTGAGTGGCTTTTTTTTATGCTGTTGAGATCCTAAGTTCCTTGAGCACCCTTATATCCATTTTTTTGAATTCTGCATCTGATAGATTTCTTATCTCCATTTTGTTTAGCTCTTTTTCTGGAGCTTGGATCTGTTCTTTCATTTGGACCATGTTTCTTTGGCTCCTCATTTTGGCGTCCTCCATGTGTTTATTTCTATGTATTAGGTAGAGCTGCTATGACTCTCTGTCTTGGTAGTGCTGCCTATTGTAGTAGGTGTCCTGTAAGGTCCAGTGGCACAGCCTTCCCTGTCACCCAAGCTGGGTATTCGAGGTGTGCCCTTCATGTGGGCTGAGTACCCCCTCCTCTTGTAGCTGAACCTTGATTACTGTTGGCAGGTCAATAGAAGGGATTTACTCAGGCCAGTCAGCTGCATGGATTGGCTGTGACCACTTACCACTAATCCCACCCTCCATTGAGGATCAACTGTGCAGGAGCAGGGTGGTGGTGCTCTGACATGCTCTGTAGATGTCCAGTGGGTGTGCTGGCCTTGGGGTTTCCCGGGATTGCAGGCCAAGGACAGCCCCAAACTCTGTTTTACCTGAGGCCACCTTGACTGAGCTATAAAGCAATTGGAGATGGTTGCTGCTTGCAATGGGCTTGGAGATTCACAGGAGAAGCCAGGCTGTGAGTCTAGGCTGGCTGCTGCTAGTGCCAGGCCTGGGGCTCACTGAGACCAGCTGTTGCTTGTTTTAGAGGATTTAGGAAGTTGTGAAGCATGAGCTAAAACCAGCCATTTATATGGAAAAGCAGCTTGGGTGGGTCTGCGAGATGGGTGGGGCAGAGTCTCTGAGGATCTCCAAGGCGGGTCAAACCTTGTTAGCCAGGTGGATGGATTCTCAGATATGATACCAGCTTGCTGGCTCTATGGCGTGGAGGATTTAGAAAAGGGACAATGGCCTCTGCTCACCTTGTTGCTAGACACTTCAGTTCCTTCTTTTATGCCACTCGTGCCTTTCAAGCTGCTAACCTGGTGCTGGAATTCAGAGGGAGTGAGTCTCAGTAGGTAAGTCTGTCTGTGGGTTCTTTAAGAGGAACTGCTTGGGACTCCAGAAATTTCTTCCACACACTCAATCCCCACTGGTTTTTGCAGCCAGGAACAATGGGGACTTATCTTCTTGGCACTGGGCTTAGGGTGGGAGGCTGGGACTCCTCACTCCCAAGATATCCCTCCCAAATTTTTATCCACCACATGTGAGTGAAGGGCCAGCATGTTCCTTGTCTGTGTCCCTCCTACCGGTCAGGATGGATGTGCTTACTTTAATTCCATAGTTGTCATTCGACTCAATTTCTGATGGTTTTGAGCGATGGTTGTTCTGTATTTCCGTTGTAATTTTGATGTGGTTCTGCAAGGAGGTGAGCCATGCCTGCCTACACTGCCATTTTGGCCAGAAGTCCCCCTATTTCTTATTTTAGGTGACATAAACTAAGAGCTAGGGGATGGATTTTGCTTCTAATTTGTCTTTTCATACATCTTATTTTGGACTTTTACTAATTTTTACATTGAAACACTTATTTCAATATTGATTTTAGAACCCTATTTTGTTTTTTGACAAAGTATCTTTGATTCTAGTGTTTCATGTGTTTTTTTGGTAAAACTGCTTTCATTTAATATAGTTTTATATTGTCATATGTAAAGGCTACTAAATGATTACTCAAAATTATCAAAATATAGCACTGGTGGGGGGCTTAGTTGATTGAAGCATCACCCTGTATACCAAACAGTTATGGGTTGGACCCCAGTCAGGGTTCATATCTAGGTTGCTTGTTTGGTCTCCCGTCGGGGTACTTATGGGAGGCAACCAATTGATGTTTCTCACATAGATGTCTCTCTCTCTCTCTCTCACCCTTTCTCTCTCTCTCTCTGATATTACTAAACATATCCTTGGGTAAGGATTTAAAAAATATCAAAATATATTTTCATGTGTAAAGTTAGAAATATATTACGATCATTTTTAACTTATGATAATAATTTTGATTCGTTTATTTATCCAGGTAGTAGTTATTGAGCAGTTGCAATGAGTCAGAAACTCTGGTGGGTGATTAGAACTCATCAGTGTACCAAGAAAAGGTTAGTCTTTTTAGCTTTAACCTTCGCAAACTTTCTTTCCAGGAGAGGGAGGAAATGGCAAGTAGGGCTCGGGAACAGAAAATTACATAATTGTACTATAATAAGCATGATGAGAGATTTACTGGGTATAACAACACCTAAATAAATACCTGCCATAAATATAGGACAACAGACAAGGCATAGCATCAGGGAATTTTTTATATAATTCTGAATTTACTTGCATTTTAAAATAAAAATTGTGGCATTTATAAGAGATGTGGGGTAGGGCTATTCAAATGAGAAGAATGTTTTATTTTGGAACAGTGATATTGTATATATTATTATGCCTTTTAAGGCTTCATGCTATTTTTGTCTTTTAAAATAAAAATTTATTTAAATTCTAGTAGGAAATATGCTTGTGAGTAAATACCTACTGGTAGAAAAGATACACAGATTATATACCTTGATGGAATTTACAATCCAAAGGACTACTTAATTCACCTGCTGTAGTCTTGAATGTCTCATTTCACTAGATAATTATACAGACATACATTGAAACTTATTGCATGTAAAATGCCACATTGAATAGAAAAATTAAGAAAAAACAAAATTATACTTTAGGTAAGCATACTTTATTTGAAGGCAAAAATTTGTTTTTTTAATGAATTATTCAAATAATGTGTCAGGAAATATACCTATCCTACAAATTAATTGTTTATGTGTATTTTTCTATTGCTTTAATAATTACCCTTCTTTACTGTGTTGATGCCTTTGT